>JAJMDL010000044.1:0-29581 GCA_030573575.1 Hanseniaspora sp. CRUB 1602 | reverse complement strand
AATTTATTGTTGCTGGTAAAGATTTAAAGGAAACAACTGCTGTACTACAAAAAGATATTTATAACCAACCACAATGTGTTCCAGCTTTAGTTCAATTAATCATGAGTGGTCCTGAAGTTGATGCTTCTGTAAAAACTTTGGCTGCTGTTGAATTAAGAAAACAAGTTTACAAGCACTGGGATAAACTAGACGTAACCACTTCTAATGGTATAAAGGAAACTTTGATTAGTAATTTGTTTTCTATTGATCAAAAAAATGTTAGACATGCTGTTGCTAGAGTCATTGGTGAAATCGGTTCTATTGATATTGATAACGGTAAATGGGATGATTTATTACCATCTTTATTCCAAGCTGCCAGTAACTCTGATACTGCTGTTAGGGAAACTGCCATGTATGTTGTTTTAACTATTGTTGAAACATTCATTGCTGCTATTGCTAACTCTTTAAACCAATTCCTTGACTTATTATCAATCACTTTATTGGAATCTGCTGAAAATACTTTGGAAACAAGATGTTTATCTGTTCAAGTTTTCAACTTTTTAGGCCAATTAATTGACGAAACTATTGAATCTGTTGATCCACAAATTTTACAAAAATACCAATCTTTATTCTCTCCTATTTTATTGGTTTTACAAACTGTTATCCAAAAGGAAGATGAATCTAAAGCTCAAGAACTTTTCAGTAGTTTAAACGATTTCTTGTTATTTAACAATAAATTAGCTGGTAACAATGTTTTGGAAATGATTAGAGCTTGTTTACAAATTGCTGCTAACAGTGATGTCGATGAAGAAATTAGATGTCATGCTATCAGATTCTTAACTACCTCTATTTCTTACAAAAAATCAAAGATTATTCAAGCTCAGTTAGGTTCTGATATTACTTTAGCTGCTTTGAAGATATCTTCCGAAGAAGTTGATGTTGAAGATGAATTGACTAATGAAGATGAAGCCAATGAAAATGAAGAAAACACACCTGTCACTTTAGCCACTAGATTGTTGTATTTTACTTGTACTGAATTACCACCAAGCCAAGTCACTTCTTTAATCATTAACAGTATTCCAGAAATGTTGAGCAGTTCTAATGTATTTGCTAAGAGAGCTGTTTTTACTGCTTTAGAAGTCGCTGTTGCTGGTTCTCCAGATTATGTTTTAAACCATTTGGATTCCAAAGTTATTGGTGCTGTCTTAGAAGGTTTGAAAAATGATCAACCAATTGTTCAATTATCTGCTTTGAAGGCTTTATCTTCTTTAAGTTCTGAATTACAAAGTGATGTCACTAAGCATTATGAATCTTTCATTCCTTTAATTATTCAAATTATTGACAATGCTAAATCTGTTGTCATTTACAGACATGCTACAAAGGCTTTAGATGGTTTCTTAGAATTCATGTCTTTTGACAACATCTCTAAATTCATGCAACCATTAATGGAAAAATTATTCAGCATGCTAGAAACCAGTAACTCCTCCAAGTTGAGATGTGAAATTGTTTCTGCTATTGGTTCTGCAGCTTTTGCTTCCGGTTCTGCTTTTATTCCATACTTTAACAAGTCTATTGAATACTTGCAAAATTTCATTCAACCAGTTGCTGATTTGAATGCTTTAACAGAAGATGACATAGAATTGAGAGCTTTAACTTTTGAAAATGTTTCTACCATTGGTAGAGCTGTCAAAGCTGAAGTTTTTAATGCTTTTGCTGAAAACTTGATGCAAGCCGCTTACCAAGGTATCAAATGTGACAACTCTAGAATTAGAGAAGCTTGTTATGCTTTCGTTGGTAACATGGCCAAGGTATATGGTAAAGATTTCTCTCCATACTTGCCTACTTTCATGCCTGAAATCTACAGCACTTTGAAGCAAGAAGAGTATGATATCAATACTGATGGTTTGGATTTGAATAATTTGGATGAAGAAGCTATTGCCCAAAAATTCCAAGTCAACACTGGTGTTACTTTTGAAAAAGAAGTTGCTACTGCTGCTTTGACTGAATTAGTTGTTGCTACTAAAGAAGCTTTCATGCCATTTGTTCAAGATACTGTTAACATTTTAGTTGAAGAAGTTGATGCTACTTATGGTTTGAAAGAATCTATGATTATCACTTTATGGTCTGTTATCAGTGGTGTTATTGATACTGCTTATCCAGAATTGAAGAACAACTTCCCTAAAGGTATTCCAGCTCAATCTTACATTTCTCCAGAAATCTTAAACTTTGTTGAAATTGCTAGAAAGACTTCTCTGGAAACTTTACCTGAAGAATATGAAATCAGTGTTGTAATTTCTATTTTAGAATCTTTAACCGAAGCTTTGAACAAATATGGTGCCATCATTTTGGTTAGCAACAATACCGATACTTCTTACTTGGATACGTTATGTTCCCAATTAGTTGAATTATTGCAAGGTAAGCATATTTCTCAATCATTGGATGAAGAATATGAAGAAGAAGAAGAACAAGCTGCCAATATGGATGTCTCTGAATCAGACTCCACTTTAACAAACACTGTTTTGGAAACTTTGACTTCTCTATCTAAAGTTTTATCTGTTCAAGAATTTACTACCATTTTTACTTCCATGCAACATTTAATCTTTTCTTTGATGTCTTCCTCTTCTAAGGCCAAGAGATCTCATGTTATTGGTTCTGTTGCTGAAATATGTTTGAATTTGGGACATGAAAATCCATTTATAACTCCATTATTGGAACAATTTGTTAATAAATTGAGCAGTGATAAATCATTAGAAGTTAGAGGAAATGCTGCCTATGGTGTTGGTGTTTTGGTACAAAATGCTGTCAATGTTGATGTTTCTTCTGCTTACCAACCAATCTTGAAGAGTTTGTTTGAAATTTTGACTGTTGCTAACAATAAGGATTTAGATGAAGAATCTACTAAGGAAGTTGTTGACAGATCTATTGCCAATAGTTGTGGTTGTTTGTCAAGAATGATTTTACATAACGGTAGTTTGATTCCATTGAATGCCACCATACCACCATTATTGGAACAATTGCCATTACAAGATGGATATGAAGAATATGAACCAATCTTTGAAGTTTTACTGAACTTATTCTCTAAACAAGATCCAATAGCTTTAGAAAATGCACCAAAAGTGATAGATGTTTTAGAAAGAGTCTTTGCAATTGATGCTGAAAGAGATGAATTGATCAAGAATACTACAATTGGTAGAGATCTAGCTTTGGATAAGATGAAACAATTTAGCAATGATGAGATCAAGCAAAAAGTTATCAGTCTAGTCCAATTCTTGAAATCTAAATACCCTGAAATCATAGCCACTAAGCCACACTTGCAAAATATTTAAGTGAAATAATTAAACAAACAAACAAAAAAAAAAAAATGAAATGTTGTCACTAATATGTATATATGTATATATTATTATTAGTTATAGTATTTTTATAGTAATATAAATTTATAAGAAAATAGTAAAAATAAGGAGAAATAATATATAATTATGTATTAAAGTTTTTTTCATTAGAGACATGATTAAATATATATTTATTACACGTGACTAATTTGTATTAAATTTTTTTTTTTTTGCAAGTTTATGTTTTTTTTGTTTTTTTCAATTTTTCTTTTTTAAAAATATAGAATATTTAATCGCTTTCTTTATGGACCAACAATAATACCAAAAGATATTTTATTATATTAATTGTTATTCTTTTTTTCTTTATAAACATTGACCAAGTAAAATGGCCTCTAGTGATACAATTGAAAAACAAAAGCCTTTGAAACAAAAAAACACTTCTGAATCTGCTCTTCAGAAAGACAATGATGACGATGCTGATAAAAAAAATAGAGAAGATATCCAAATAGTTCAAGTTCCATCTTTAAGAAACCTCCTATTTAATTGTTTTTTTTCATCAGATTATATTTTGTTTACCTCATTTTTTTTGTTAGCTTTAGAATCATATATTTTAAAAAAAATTATTGCTACAGTAGAATATACAAACATTGATTACAAAGCCTATATGGAACAGATTTATATGGTGATGAAACTTGGCAATTATAAATATGATACAATTTATGGTGACACAGGGGCACTAGTTTATCCTGCAGGACATTATTGGATATTCAAGTTTTTAAGAGATTTAACTATTGACAGAAAGGAAGAAGGTGCATTTGGAATTGAAAGAATCAGTGAAGGACAAACTGTTTTTAAAGCCTTGTACCTAGCCACTTTGGTTTTAAGTTGTGTTGCATGTATTGTAAAAGGGGGTGTTTACCCAGCTGTAACTTTTTTACTAGTGTTGTCAAAAAGATTACATTCAATTTATGTCTTGAGAATGTTTAATGATTGTTTTACTACGTTGTTGATGTTATTAACTTCATTGCTTTTATGTTTAGTACCTCTCATTTCTAGAATGATCATTGAGGATGGTAAAAAAAACAAATTACCAGAAAAGTTTTACATAGATGATGCAAGCAATTTTACATTTTTATTGAGTACAGCCACAATTTTTATTTTTTCTTGTGCTGTTTCAATTAAAATGAATGCTTTACTATATTTACCAGCTGTTTTGATTATTCTTTCATGGATGAATTTTAAAGGCAAATTCTTTTTGATAAGAATGGGCTTTTTAGTAACATTTGGTGTTTCACTACAGTTTTTGATAGGATATCCTTTTATCAAAGAAGATATGAGTGCTTATTTCAATACTGCATTTAATTTCAAAAGAAAGTTTTTATACATTTGGTCTATCAATTGGCAATTTATTCCAGAAGATATATTTTTGAGTGATTTATTCAGCAGTAGTCTTTTGACTCTACAAATTACTACTCTTTGGATTTTCATTAATGGGAAATGGTTACAGCCTTTGAGAGCAAGTAATGAAAATATTTCTACTATCAACTTATTAATTAAAATGTTTAAATCAGCTATTGGTCAAGATATTGTTGGGAAAACTTTGAATCTTCCTGCTTTAAATGGGACCCATATACTATATACAATGGTTACCTGCAATTATATTGGTGTTATCTTTAGTAGATCACTGCACTATCAATTTTTATCATGGTATCATTGGACAATTCCACTATTATTATCATATGGTTTAAATACTTCAAGAGATAAAGATAGTTTAAAGCAAAAAATATTAAAACTATCATTTGCTTTTTGCTGGTATGTTTTGCATGAGCTTTGTTGGAATATTTACATGCCTAAATGGTGGTCTTCTTTACTATTGATAACATTGAACAGTATTTTGCTAGTATTAAGTTATATGAATTATAAGCCGAACTTGTAGTTAACATTAACTTATAGATGGAGAGATATATACATATATATATTAAAAAAAAAAAAGAACCAGTATTTAAATTATCTCTTATGAATTTAATTTATTATATTAACTTTTGAGATTTAATCGGGGATTCATTTAGATTATTTTCTGTTTATAGATGGCAATAAGGGTACATGAGGCTGTAATTGTTTATATATATATTTTTTTTTTCAAAAAAAAATATATAAATTCCGATTAAAGCAGAACATGGACGTTTCATATGTAAAGATTATATATATTTTTAACTTTCATAAGAAAAATTTTTTTTTTTTAAAAGATCCAAAAACATATTATTGTAAGAACACATCATAAACTATCCCAAATACATTTACACATATATGATAAGTTTTTATATTATTTAAAAAATTTCATATATCCTACTTATATTCCAATCAATTATATACTTATAAATATATGTATATAGACTAAACTCGAGAAATTGTTTATTTTAATAAAGTAAACATTAAAAAAAAAAAAACAATTATTAAAATAAATAAATAAAACACACATACGTCATCTATAAATATAAAGGAAGATAATATACATATTCTTCAATAAACAAAAAAAGATAGAGAATCAAACTATAATATTAAATTGTATTTTTAAAAAAAAACACATGCACACAAAATGTTCACTACTGATGATACTACTGTTAACGAAGAGAATAACAATAACAAGAATGGATTAAATAAACCTATTGATAACAAGAACAAAGTCAATAAACCACCCATACACACAGCCAAAAACAATGAGAAAATAAGGGGAAAAGAAGCTCATATAAAATTGGAGGATATAAACGAGACTATGAACAACAACATCAATGCTTCTAATCAAAAGACAAATAGTAGATTCAAAGAAAATATGAAGAAAACAAATTCCTGTGATGATAGTGAATACTTATCGTTAGTATTTAAGAGTCAAGAAGAAACGAAAAAAGTATTAAACACATTCATTAAAGATTTTTTGGAAAAATCAGGAATGGAGGAAACGGCAACAACTTTTGGGATAGAAAACGCAAGTAATTTTTTAAAACCATTTGATAGAGCTTCAAATGCAGAGGAGGAGAAGATTCTTGAAGCATTCAAAATTAAAAGATCTTTTTTGAATGAATGGTGGCAAATATTTTGGGATGTTTTTAATGCCAAAACTCACAAGAATGGATCTACAATAGCACAAGAATACTATTCTTTTAATGTGAGTAGACAACATTTAGATTTTTTGTGCAGGCAAGGGTCGATGAAAGCAGCTTTTGAGCAGCAAATGTCAGAAAGGAGAGGAGATTACCAGATGGAAGCTATGCAACAGTATTCTAGCATGTCTGGTTTGAATGTTCCAAATAGCTTTGGTGAAAAGGGTGGTCCCATGATGCATATGGGCCAAGATTTAACTCAAAACCCATACCAAGCTTTCTTTTATTCTCAACAGCAGCAACAATCCTCAAATGCTAGCAATATGCAAAAACAACAAATGTTAAATATACAACAACTTCAACAACAATCCCCAGATGCTAGCAATATGCAAAAACAACAAATGCTTCATATACAACAACAACAGCTTCAACAAATCCATCAACTTCAACAACAAATGCACCAACAACAACAATCAGCTTACCAAAAAGCTAACAATAACAATACTAATAACATTACTCCTACTACTACTAAAAAAAATAAAAACAGTCCATCAAATGCTAGTGAGAAACAACAACAGAAAAAAAACAATAATAAACCAGGAAGTAGTTTAACTAAACAACAAATGGTTCAACAAAGACTAGCAAAAGTTTCACCAATGGTTGTAACACCAGAGTTTAATGCCACAGGAAAGAACAAGCAAGCAAACACAGCCATTAGTCAGATGAACATTAACAATAATCTTAATAATAAATCTTATAGTAATGCTTCAAATATGAATTCTTTTAATGATCAACTTGCATCAATGGCTAAAGAATTAGAAAATAGTAGTGATAGTATGATGATTTCAAAAATGGAAAATTTCCCAAATGGAAATATCAACAAGGATCCTAAGAACACATGATGTATTTGATAACAAAAAAAAAAAAACAAAAAGGGGGAAAAAGAAAGAGACAATAAATATAATTATATAATTGTATAGGAATAGAAGTTAAAACTTTAATTATAAAAAAAAACAAGAGAAAATTGGATCTGCATGTATTATTTTTTATTTCTTTTTTAGTTTTTTCTTTTACTTCTTTTTTCTTCAAAAAAAAAAGAAGTAAAGAACAATATGAAACAAAATATTTGAAAAAGAAACGTAATAATAATACTAAAAACGTTCAATGAAGATCTGTTTATACTTTTATGTATGCTTTTTGTTTAAATTACCGGTTCCTTAACTTTAATATTTATATTTATTTATGTGATGAGGGGTATAAGTCACATGATATATATTATTTTTTTCTTTAAAAAAAAATGAATAATTTTTGGAGTACTTTTAAAAATTAAAAATTTGAACTATTGGTATATTTTTCAAATTAAAAATTACTGTATTGTTGTTATTTCCAGATTTATTTGGGAAAAAATTTAAAAAAAATGAATAAAAAAAAAAAACCAAATTTTTTAAAAAAAAAAAAACACAATAAAATTTTTTTTTTAAATATGTTATAATGCTTCTATTTATTAAATCCGATGTACAAGATAAGAACTTAATTTTTTTTCTCTTCTAAAATCTCCAGTTTTCCTAAGAAAAAAAAAACAAACAAATCTATCAATATATATACATTACTAATTCTTACTAAATGAGTGATTATATGGTGATGAATATACAAATGTACATCTTTACTTATTTATATAAGATGAGCATGTGTTCTTTTTAAATTATATTATATATATATATATTCCACTTTAATATATAAATGTATATAACATTTTGGTATCAAAACATTATTCATAAATAGATTACACTTTTAATATTTTAATACTTACTATTACATATACATATATATTACATGCTAATTACAAGATGGAGGCTGAACACATATTGATAAAACAAAAAAGAGAATTGACAGGAAGGACAAATGGAAAGAGGGGAAGTGATATATATCTTAAAAAAAGATTTTGTAATTCATAATTTCATTGATGTAAATTAATTTTTAAAAATAAAAAATTAAAAAAAAAAAAGTCAACGTCGGTTCAATGTCTAAGAAAAAAACAAAAAAATATATGTCTTGGGGGAGTAATTTTTTTTTTTTTTTAAATTTTTTTAAAAAAAAATAAATAAATTAGGTTTGCTAAATTTATTCATTTCTTATCTCGTAACAACTTCATAAGAAATTGCACCACATTTCTTTTTTTTAAAAAAAAGAAATAAAACATAAATAATAAATTAAAAAAAGAAACGTTTAATATTAATATTTTTATAATTTAATTTTTTTTAATAAAAATTATTATAATATTTACTTATATAAATAAGAAAGCCATTGATTAACAGATCTATTAAATTTATTTTATTCTTCTTTCTTTTTATTTATTTCTAACTTTAATATATTTTTCCTAAATTAATTATTATAATTAAAAAAAACCAAAGATAAAGTTTAGTTCATATAAATTTTCTTTTTTTTTTTCTTAGTTCATCAATATATACACATATTTAGAAGAGAAAAAAAATGGGTGTCTTACAAACTATATTAAAAAAACTTGAGATTCCTGAATCTAAGAGAACTGCTAACTCTGTTCTTAGAAATAAAGATTTATTACCTATTCCAAGATCTCATCAAACATGGGGTTTCTTCTCTAACTTCTGTTACTGGGGTTTGTTATCTTTCAACATTGGTACTTACTCCGCTGCTTCTTCAGCTTCCAGTGTTGGTATGTCTTATGGTAACATTATCTTAGCTTACTTTGTTGGTGATCTTATCACTTTGGCTTTCACTGTTGCTAACTCCTACCAAGGTTTAAAATACAAAGTCGGTTATACTCTAACTCAAAGATTCGTCTTTGGTATCTACGGTTCCAGTTTCGGTATTTTGATTAGAATTTTAATGTCCATTGTCAACTATGGTGCCAATACTTTTATGGGTGCCTATTGTGTCAATTTGATGATTGAATGTATTTGGCCTCAATATTTGAACTTGGAAAACACTCTTTCCTCCCATGTCGCTATGTCTACTAAGGAATTGATTGGTTTCTTGATTTTTAATTTATTATGTTGTTTCGCTTACTACATCAAACCATACCAAATCAACTACTTGTTAAACGCTTCATCTTTCTTCTGTATGGCCTCTTTTATTGGTTTAGTCTGTTTCTTAACCAATAAGGCTGGTGGTATTGGTGATGGTTTCTCTGGTTCCAGTCAAACTATTCATGGTAGTGATTTCGCTCAACAATTTGTTTACATGGCTTCCTATTGGTTCGGTTCCGTCTCTCCAGGCTGTACTAACCAATCTGATTACTCAAGATTCAGTAACAACAAATGGACTATGAGTTTGGGTATTGTTTTAGGTTTATTGATTCCTACTAACGTTGTCCCAATCATGGGTGTTGTTGGTACCTCTGCTGCCATGAAGGCTTACAATGTCGATGCTGAAGATGTCTGGCAACCATACCAAATTTGTGAATTGATTTTAAACCAAACTTACACTTCTAAAGCTAGATGTGGTATCTTCTTCTGTGGTTTCTGTTGGACTTTATCCCAATTGGCTTATAACATCTCTGCTTGTGGTGTTCCAGCCGGTTTCGATGCTTCCGGTATCTTCCCTAAATATATCAACATTTACAGAGGTGCTATGGCCTGTGCTGCTTTAAGTTTTGCTTGTCAACCATGGAACTTCTATAACTCTTCTTCTACTTTCTTAACTGTCATGTCCTCCTTTGGTGTTATCATGACTCCTATTTTGACTATTATGATTTGTGATAACTTTTGTGTTAGAAAACAAAAATATTCTGTCACTCAAGCTTTCGTCATTCATGGTGATTATTACTTCTGGAAAGGTTGGAACATTAGAGCTATGATTGCTTGGGTTGTTGCCACTGTCCCCGGTCTACCTGGTATCTACTACGAAGTCCACTACCCAGAAAATATGACTACTGCCATTAAAGGTATTATGAACTACTTCTACTTCAATTGTTTCACTTCTTCTTTAATTTCCTTCTTCCTTTACTGGGGTATGTGTATTATATGGCCTGTTAAACAATCCATCCCTGATGACAAGGATTACTATGGTGCCTTCACCACTGAAGAAGCCATCAAGAGAGGTATGATTCCATATGATGAATTGACTGAAGAAGAATTACAAGAAGTCGGTATGTCCAAGAGAAGCGATGATGAATCTTCTACTGATGTTGCTAGTGATGTTGAAATTATCAAGGACAAGGATCACTCTGATGGTGAAATTGATGATGATTTATCTTTAGCCTCTAAACATACTCACTCTCACGGAAATAAAGTTGCCAAGGAAGATCAATCTAGTACAAGTGCTTGGAGAGGTTTCACCAAGAGATTCGAATTCTAAGTATAAAAAATAAATAAGATAAAATAATTAATAATTCTTTGATATTCATTCAATTTTTTAAAAAAAAACAATTAATACTGAATGAATCAATCAGACTAACAAAAAAAAAACACTAACAAAAAAATTTATACCCGCTGTGCTACCGTTCTTCTTAATATATAATTAATTACATTTGAATTGGACATTGGCATTTTTTTCTAAAAAAAAAAAGAAACATAAATAAAGACAACATACAAACATTTCATAACTTTGCAATAAAAAACTTTTTCTTTGTTTTTCTCTTTTAATATATATATCAATAATATATATATCTAAACATAGTAATTAACTATTACACAGATTTCAATAAACATTTATATTCTCTCTTTTTTAATCAAACAAAAATAATAATAATAAATAATATTATTATTAATTAATGCACGTGATAACACTCTAATATTCTGGTTTATACAAATTTCTGAAAGAAAAAAAAAAAATTTTTCTTTTTTATTTTTTTTGCTCCTTCTTTTCCAAAAACACACATTTCAATTATCTATTTTCTTTTAACATATTTTTTTTCTCTCTTTATATATATGTAATATGATCTAATAAAAAAACCAAATTTAAAGCTATGTTTAACTCTTTTAATAACAATAATGCAGGTAGTACTGCTTTTGGAAGTACCACAAATACTAGTGGCTTATTTGGACAACAACCACAAAGCAATGCATTTGGATCTTCTCCAGCTAACCCTTCATTAACACTTTCTAATAATACAAACAGTAATAATAGTAATAATAATAGTAGTATAAACATTCCAGTTTTAGAAAATGAAATCACACTAGATAATGCTCATTCAGACACAATAACAAATATCCATTTCTCCCCTGCCAATCAAATGCAATTTATCTCCTCATCATGGGATGGATTTGTAAGAGTTTGGGACTGTTCAACAGGATCTATCAATAAAATTGCAGAGTTTCAACATACTGGAAATGCTCCTGTTCTAACCTGCTCCTACTCCTCAGATGGAACAAAAGTGTTTTCTGGTGGTGTTGATGGTATAATTCATATTTTTGATTTGCAAACCCAAACTCTTCAAGTATTAGCCACATTGACAAGCCCCGTTCATTTACTGAAAATGGCGAATATTGGTGGCATGGAGGTTTTGATTTCAGGTTCCTGGGACAGTAAAATCAATTATTGGGATATAAGACAGATAAACTCTACAAACCCATTGTCATTTTTACAATTGCCAGAAAGACTATTTTGCATGGATAACAATTCCCAGGGGATTCTTGTAGCAGCATGCGGGAACAAGTGCACTTACCTGATAAACTTGAGCAATCCACAAAGCATATTCAAAACATTGCAGTCAACTTTAAAACACCAGCCTAAAGCCATAAAATGTTTCCCAAAGAACCATGGTTTCTCTCTTGCATCTGTTGAGGGAAGATGTTCTGTTGTATATTTTGATGAAAATGAACATAAAAAAAGCGGATTCACTTTCAAATGCCATAGGCAAAACAGTAGAACTTTCAATCCATTAAACATGAATAACTCAACTTTAGGAAATATCCCTGGTGGATACAAGGGGGCTTTCGCATATGCAGTAAACTCTGTGCTGATCCACCCTGTTTATGGAACTGTAGCCACATCTGGATCTGATGGTGTGACTAGTTTTTGGAACACTGAAATGAGACATAGAATCAAAGGTTTGCAATGCTTGAATTATCCTGTAACTGCAAGTGCTTTCAATATGCAAGGAAATCTTTTAGCATACACACTTTCCTATGATTGGAGTTTTGGATCAAAATGTAGTACTGAATCTAACCCTAACATAATAAGAATACACCAATGTTTAGATGATGAAGTTAAAGAAAAGAAAAAAACTACTGCATTTAGATAAAAAAAATAAAAGATATATTATAGATTTATGTAATGGTTTCTAAAGAAATAATAATTTATTATTTGTTCCTTTTTTTTATTAATATAGGTCCCGTGATTTCCGTAAAGATATGCTATGGTTTTTGCCAAAAAAAGAAAATATTGGATTTCTTCGTTTTTTAATATATCGGAGATAATTTGTAATATTGTTTTTTTTTTTCTTCTTCAAAAGAAGGAGAAAAAATTTTTTTAGAGAAAAAAAGAAAAAGAAAAGAAATTTTTTTTTTTTTAAATATTGTAAATTTCTGATGAGCTAAATAGACTTATTGAAATTATAAATTATACAAAGAAGAAATATATATGTTAAACACCAGACAGCATATAAAAGCATCTGAAGAAATAATTCATTAACTATAAGTTTTTTGAAATATTTTTTTTTTTTAGTGTAACTGTTAGTTTTTTTTTGTACTGTACACAAATAAACACAATATAGACTCATATATTTGTATATACATATATATGAAATATTTATCACTTTATTAATATATATATATATAAAATAGAAAGACAATAAAAATATATTATAACAATAACTAACAAAATAATTAGTTATTATTAAATTTTAATTTAGGTAAAAAAATTAATTTAGGTAAAAAAAACAAGTTTATAAATTATAGATATCAAGGATAAACAAATATACATAGGAAAATAATAATATATTAACATCAATTTAGGAAATAAACATTAAAAATAAATAACAAAAACAAATTTTTAAAAAATGTCTTTAAGAACTAAGAAAATTGCATTTTTATCTCAATTAGAGGATATGGAAGCTTATGTTACTCAGTATCAAGATATGAGAAACAAAGTTGAACAAAATGAAGTTAACACTAACAACAAACAATCCAATTATATCGATAGAAATTTCAATAACAGTAATAAAAATGGATACTACAATAACAACAACAACTTAAATCAATATAAACAATCTCAGCAACAACATATTCAAAATACAGACTATACAAACAATTTTTTGGCTTCACAAAATGCTAACAACAACAATGCTTCATATGGTATAAATTCTTTATCAAGTCAAGTCAATCCACAGTTTGGATTCAATACACAAATTAATCCACAATATGGCTTTAATAACCAACAACAAGCATACTTTATTCCAAATGAAGAATTTAATTATTATAATGCTTCTGCTCAACAACAGCAGCAGCAGCAACAACAACAGCAAATGTATATGCAGCAGCAGCAAAAAAGTTTTGAAAATATGTACATGCAGCAATATCCATCATATCAACAACAAAATTTGTACTCTGATTACTACAACACTGATCAGACAAACAAAAACAGTGGTTTTATAACCTCCAATAGCACAGGATCATCAAATAATCAACAAATAACCCCTCCTCTTGCATACAATAACCATACGCCAACAAGCAGCAATTCTAGCTACGATCAAGTTGGATTAGATGGATCTGCAAATGCTAATAATGCCAACAGTTTGATTAATTCTTATAACAAAGTTTGGAATAATAATAGCAACTCAAGTGTATGGTCATAAATAATAAATAGAGACAAAAAAGAAAAGAAAAGAAGAAGAAAAAAATTTCTAGGATGAACATTTTTTTTTCTCCCCTCTTCTTTTTCAAAACAATAGATAGAATATAAAATAGTAACAACAATATATATATACTTATTATAAATGGTTAATTATGATTTTTCTTAGGTCTAATGGGTCGATTCTGTAATTTGTCAACTCTAACGCTGTTTTTATTGCAACATTCATTCCCTTCTCAAATTTCTGTAAATCTTTGCTTTTTCTTTCTTCAGACAATTTTTTATGAATCTTTGATAAAATCGAAGGATCAAAGGACTCTAATATTTTATGATATATTTCATCTTGTTGAACTTTTGTCAAAGAACCCAAAGATATCTTTGAAATTCCATTTTGCTCAATTAAGCTAATCCAATCTGGGTTTTCAATTTTTGCAGACAATGCATATTGCAATAATCTATCTGCATTTGGTCTTGTGATCAATTCTCCTTCATTTATTATATTGATCAAATCCAACACATTTTCATGTTTAAATAAAAGAGTGAATTCTTTAAATGTTATGTTTGAAAGTTTAGAAATATTCACAAGGATTTCATTGAAAAAAATGTTATTAAGCAAAACCATATTAACACTAACTTTGTTGTAACTGTATAAATATTTGGATGCCAAAGTTTTATAATAATCTAGAATAAAAATTCCACTCTCTTCATCTTTTTCCAATAATCTATTGCTTCTTAAAAGACTTAAATTGAATGGTTCGTTAATTAATTTTATAATCTCTGTATCAATATTAAAAGGTATTTTTGCTGCTATTTGTTTTATAAGCTTAGTAGATATTTTTAACGGCTTTAGCTCATTGTCGGGCATAAATCTATAATCAACTGCCATATTTTTGTCTCTAATGGATATAGTCTTTTCACCATCCCAATTTCTTGTCTCTTTTACACCTTTCTCACCTTTCGCCAAATTCTCAACCTGTCTCATATATTCATATTGAATCGCATGTGTTATACTACTTGTTGTTGGCAAGTTTTTCAATTCAACTAAGCAATGATCATTTACATTAACATTAACATCACATCTTAATGTACCTTGCTCCATATCACCATTACAAATTCCTAAAAAACGAACAATTTTTCTATATTTCAATAAAAATGCTTTCACTTCTTCAATGGTTTGAAAATCAGGTTCAGTAACAAGCTCTATTAATGGAACATTGTTTCTATTCAAATCTATTTCAATAATACCATTGTCGATATCTGTTTCACCAGCTCTTACTAAAGATTTACCAGTATCTTGCTCCAATTGTAATGTGGATATTTTGATTTTCTTATCATGGGAAACACCATCAATAAGAGAACTTAATAATAAACTTCCATTATGAGCTAATGGCTCGAATTTTTGTGTTATTTGGAATCCCTGTGGATTATCCTGATAAAAATAATGTTTTCTATCAAATTTGCTTGCAAGATTTATATCTTTAAACTTTAGATATGATGCTAGTTTCAAAGCATACAGAAGTGTTTCATAATTAAATATTGGTTGTGTACCTGGAAGAGATATATCAAATGGAGAAATATTCACATTTGGGGTATTCATAGCCATGAATGGATCATTTTTAGAATTTGAGAATAGTTTTTTGGAAGTAGATAGCTGAGTATGAATTTCTAATCCACATTTTAGTTTATATTCAGGGAGTATTTTAAAGCTCTTTTGAGCTAACAAATTTCTACTCTCCCTAAACATTTTTAAAATAATAAATATAGTTATGTTAATGGATTCTTTGGTTTGATTAATAATATAAAAGATAGAAAAAGAAAAAAACCAAAAAAAAAGCACTAAAAAATTAAAAAAATAAATAATTCTTTGTATATTGTTCACGTGACATAACTGGAGTTTTATCAATTACTAATATAAAAATTAAGAAAAAACACATAAATCTATAAAGCTATTTACTTTGCAAATTAAAATGAAAAAAAAATATATTGTTGAGTTTATTTTTTTTTTGATCTAATGAAAAAAGCATTTTTGGGAAAAACTAAACTCTGAGGCTCTTTTTTGGATGCCATTTCACTCACTATATTGTTACCTACAGATCTTGCTAATGTTCTGTTACCTTTTCTTAAAGGTTTGTCAACACGAGATGAAATAGTTTTAATATGAGTATCAAAACTTTCCTCACTTTCCTTATATTCATATTGCTTTAACATTGCACCAATGTTTTTATTTAATCGATCTATTTTTTCAATATTTTCATCATTTTCATTTCTAATATATTCAATTGGCTCGATAATACTTGAAAAATCTCTTTTGATAGAAGTATTGAAACCTGATGAAGGAGGAATTGAATTAGGTTCAATATCAAAAAACACATGATTGTTTTGTCTGTTGACAGGAGAGCTTGGAACAGTTATAGCTATTTCATCATCTTCTATTATAATTTTTTCAGGAGATTCAATTATTTGGCATCCTGTACGTTCAATAATATGTTCTTTTTTCATTTGATTTGATTTTAGTGTACTCTTTTCAATCTCCTTATCCAAAATTTCAGACTTTTCTATCATTTCTTCACTGTTATAAGAATACTTGTTTATAGTTTCAAGGATACGTGATTTGTTGTTAATAGTCGTGTTAATAATACCTCCATCGTCACTGCAACTACTACTGCTACTGCTCTTCTGTGATACAGAAACAAGTTTTTCTGAAGTGCTTTTCAAGCTATCCTTTTTAACTAAGTTTTCATCAGAAAAGTCTATAAACAAGTGATTAGGGTTGTTTATAGAAATTTCATTCACATTATTATCATCATCTAAAGATTCAATAAAAAAAGGATTATGATCATTAGTATTTTCATTTTGCTTTTTCTCCAATTCATGCTGAGTTATTGGTAAACTTGAACCAGTCATTTCGACTTTGGTGAAGCTTCTCTTTCTTTTAAAAAATTTACTGTTTTTTTCAACATCTTTGGTTTTGGTTGATAAATTTCTATTTTCAGACGCATTTGAGTTTAGAAACTTTCTATTATCTACCATTTTTTCTAACTTCTTATTTAAATAATTATCAACAGTTTGTGATCTTCTCAAAGGTAATATAAACTCTAAGTTTTTCTTATTGTAATCTTCCAATATATCTCCTGTTGTTAAAATTCTTTCAGCTCTTTCTATACTAGTATTTTTCAAATTATTATTTGCTTTTAATTTTAAATCAGCAATTTGATTTTTATAATCAATAGCTAATTGAGTTTCTCTGTCTAGTAATCTTTGAAGAGTAAATTGATGAATTTCACCAAGACTAATTAATTTGTGAATACTATGATCAATCTCATCCATATGAGATATAATAGCTCTCTCACCATTTTTTGTAATAAGTGGTCCCATGTATTCAAAAAAATTTTCACTAACAGAAAATGGATTTTCTGGTAATGGATTTAAAGTTGTTATTTTCTCTTTTATGGGATCAAACACAAACATATAAGCAAAACATATTTTCGCTCTCACTACATCTTTTAAATAATTTGCTGGTATTGGATTTGCTGCACTTTTATCTTTCATCAGCTTTTGCTTATAAGTAGTTTGAATTGCTCTGATAGCAAAATCAAGATTAAAATTATATTCTTTTAATAATTTAATAGCTTTTAATAAACCAATTAAACGAATTCCGGGTGTATAATCACAGCCACTTAAACAAACTAAATTATATAGATCTGTTTGTGACAATTGTCCTATAGGAAATTTGGGATTACCTTTTTTATCAAAATCCTTATCTAATAATGGAAATTGCTTTTTTTGTATAAGTACACATGTGCCCATAGCAATATCTAGTTTAGTTACTAAATTCTCACATCCGAATATTAATAAATCTGAATCTTCAGATATGATACCATCAACTAAACCAATTTTTTCTAAATAAACCATTTGTGAATCAGCTTCAAATGGAGCTACTATATATGGTATTTTATTTTGGATACAAAAATTTATCCAACTTTTTGCCATATGTGCAGTCACAGGACATGCTCTAGAATAGTGCTCTCTGGCTTTAGAGATATCACCTTTTAATCTGTATTGTTCAGCCAATACTTTATTGTTTTCTCTCTCCTCTCTTCTCCCAATATTAGTGTTCATCTTAGCTCCTAATGGATATCCATCAAATACCATATACAAATGTATATTATGTTGCTTTAATTTTTCATATCTTTGTTGAAAATAGGTTATATAAGCTGTAGCTGGTTTATTAGTACATAATTCTTCAGGACATGTAAATATAGATTTATGAAGCCAAGAGTAACCATCTACTGCCAAAGTTTTACCAGCTAATTTTTTAAGTGTAATTGTTTCACTAATTGGTCCTAAGTGTTTTAATAAACTGTTAATACCCATATTTTTAAAAAAAAAAAAAAACAGACACAAAAAGAAAGAGAGAAAATTGTATTATATTAAAATTAAATACAATTATAATTCTGCTAATATGACTTTGGATGATATCAAGGCTTCTCTAACTTATATATATATATAAGATGAAATTTTTTTTTGTCTTTAAATAAGCTTCTTTTTTTTTTTCTTTCTCTCTTTTTTTGTACGCGTAAAATTAATCATGTGCTAAAAAACTATAATAACGCGTATTAAATAAACAGACCATATTAAAAAAAGAAAACAGAAAACTACTACTGATAACTTAGATAAACTTGGTATATATATATATATATATTATTATTATTATTTTTGTATATTTCTATTAATTTGCTTCAATGGTGATCTCATTATTATTTTTTTTTCAACTTTTTTATTATTAGTTTTAAACCATGGTGGAAGATCTGAATTATTTGCAAATGATATGGAAGAATCATTTGTTTTAGAATTATTTATAGATTCCTCTTTAAAAAGTTCTTTATTTGAGGATGCAATCATTATATTTTTTAATTTTTTGTTTGCCTTTTGAAATTCTTTTGCTCTTGTAGTTAGACTTGACCCATTTTCTTTTTTTTTAGACAAATTATTTTGAATAGGTTTTACAAATGAAGAAAATTCAATGTTAATAAATGAATTTTCATCATTTCGTTCAGAATCATGTAAATCCATATTATGGTTAAATTTTTGGTTATTGTTCAAATTATCATTTATAATCGAACAATCATTTAAACTGTTTTCATCTTTCAAACACATATATTTCAAATCAAAATCTACTTCAGTTGGTGAATCCATTGTAGTTTTTAATATAGTCCACTTTCGATTCTGAATATCCACATTATAATCATAAGAATCATTTGCTTGCTTTTCTACAGTTTGGAGAGTTGTACATTCTTTTAAAAAACGGTCATAAATTTTTGGTAGGAAACACAACTGTCTAATATTCCCTTCATTAAGAAAATTTTTATTACCAAACATTTCCATATCAAAAAATAAATATCTTCTTATGAGAGAATATACAATCTCACCTGAATTAGACAAACCTTTAAGAGATTTAAGAAAATCATTACATGCAGGATGACTGCATAAAATTTTTGTTTCTTTGATAATAGAATTGAATTTGAATTCCTGCAAGTATAAATTCTGGAACGTTAAACGTTTTTCTGTACTGAATTCTTGATTTCCAGGGCAAGCTTCTTTATTTAAACCTTCCTTATATTCATGTGGCTTAATTATTTCAATATTTTTAATGCTTGAGCTTTGATTTGAGGAAAACTGTAGTCTGTTTATTTCTTTGTTATTATTAAATAATAGTTTTGGTGTTTCCTCAGTTTTCTTCAGTAACATTCTGTTAAGAAATATGTCATTGGCTTTTTCTGTGAAAATATCAACAACACTTTTGCTTTTTGTTTTATTATTCTTTTTGGCTTGGAAAGGTAAAAAATTTGAAATTTCTTTTTCTTGATATAAAAGAGCTTCAGTAATAGGTGGCAATTTGCTAAGAACACTTATATCAGCACTAAAATTCAGATGTTGTTCTATCTCACAAGGGCTTGAACTAGGTTTTTGGCTGTTAACTAATTCATTTTCATCTGAAAGTTGGTTATTATTTTTAAGTTTTCTTTTATTCAAAAGCTTTGTTCGAAATTCATTTCTTTCTTTAATTTTTTTTTGCCTTACAATATTAGGATCCTTGTTTTCAATGTTTGCTAATATTCCTAACTTGTCCTCATTTGTAAGTCTTCTTTTTCTAATATTTAGAGAAAAATCATCAAGAGTTTTTGGAATTTTATTATCACTATAAAGATTAATTTTTTTAGATTCAGAAAATTTTCCCATACTTAAGGTTTAAAGAATTTATTTTTTTTATAGATTAGATTAGAGAATATAATATGTTTTCTTGTTTGCTTTATTTTAATAATTTGTGTCTGGGTTAAAGTTAAAATATTTTATTTATTGAAGCAAATATTTAATGACTTAATTTTTATTAATAGTTTAACAATAATTAATTTTTTTTGCTTAAAGTTACACAAAAAAAGATTTTAAAGCTTCTTTTTTTCATTATTTTAAATGATACAATTTTTAATTTTTTGTTATCACGATAAGCTTCACCACACAGGAAATTAAAAAAATGCTTAAAAAACTTTAAATCCGATATACATCATGTGATATACTTTTTTTTTTTTTTTAAATGTGAAAATTTTTTTTTTTTCTAAAAAAGCACAATAAAAAGAAAAAGAGAATACGTACTAAAAAGGAAATTTCAATAAACAAACACACACAGACACTTATAAACATTGAATTTTAATATTTATATCATCTATATAAATACTTTAAAAAGCATAAAACAAATACAACCATAGTAAAAAAGGAAATAATAATAAAAAGATACACACTTTTATACATTAAATAAACAATTGTATTTATATATATATTATCTTATTTTTTGAAATACTAATTTATTAAACATATTCAAAATGACAGATACTTTTTATACACCTCAAAAATCTTTTCAAAGTGCTGGTTTGAATAACTCTTCTTCCAGAACCAGCTTAAATAATGCTGGAAGAATTACAAAATCTTACAATAATAATAACAATAGACAATACTCATATAACAATTATGATTCCAAGAATACGTATAATGCAGCAGCAGCTGCTGCCGTTGCTTCTACTTCTAATAACCTCATTAGCGGTTTGAACATTAATGGTTTTGGTTTTGGTATGTCTTTAGAACAACAATTAATTTTAAAGATGAATACTAATTTAGAAAGAGTGATGAGAAATAAAAATACCACACAATCTATTGCTGCTAAAGCACCTTTAGAACTAGCTTCTGACCATTTAAGCGCTTTAATGGAATATGATAACACTACACCAGAATTAAACAAATTTACAGATTATAAAGCCACACAATATAACTTTGCTGGTGAGCAAGAATCATTAGGCTCTGTTGAGCCTTTTATAAATAACAAGTCTATCCCTTTACCTGATGAATTGTTGGAGCAATTATCTTTACATAACAAACAACAAAAAAATTCTAATAAAAAAAATGATTTTGCTACAAGTGGTATATTTACTGAAATAGAACGTTGCTGGTTTATTCTTGGTAACAAATTGATCTTATGGAATTACAACAATCCAGAAAAATTTCAAACTTTAGATAATATTGAAAGTGAAATAACTCAAGTTGCTTTAGTCAAACCCAAAGAATCTTGCTTTATTAACACTATTTCCCATTTACTTTTAATTGCAACTAAAGCTGATATTAAAATTTTAGCTTTGAATACAGACAACGGTGATGAACTTTTGGTTTATAAAACTGATCTTTCTTGTAAATTAGATGGTTTTGAAGTTCAAACTATACTATCTGATGATTTTAACAATAACATTTATTTTACAACAAAAAATGACTGTCACATTTGGCAATTAAACTACGACAACTCCAATACTAGTAAGAATTGTTACAAGCATTGTATCACTGGATCCTTCATCTCTAATATTATACCTACTAAATTTTTTACCTTATTTTCTACTAGTTTTTCAGATTATTTTGTAAAAGTAGTTATGGATCAAAGTAGAAGAATCATTTATGGTTTGACAAGTAAGGGTGAAATTAGAGGTTATCAATTTTATAAAAACAAGATATCTTTGAAAAATCCTGTCATTATGACTAGAGAATCTTTTAAGTCTAAATGTTTAAGAACTAAAGCACAGGTATTAAGTGGTGATCACTCTAAGCTTGTTAACATTGTACCAATAACTAAGAATGAATCTAATGATTTTTTCTTATTAGCCATCACTGCTAGTGGATGTAGAGTCTATATCAATGGAAATTACTCACAGCAATCCTACAGTTTCTACACTAGTGATCCATACAATTTGACTACTTTCAATTTCAGAAACTCTATAAAATATCCACCATTCCCAAAAAACCAAATTGAAAGTGTTTTGAAAAATTCTAAGATGGTTATCCCTGAAAGAGATGTTTTACAATATGTGCAAAGCAAATCTTCTTTATTGGTTAAAACTTCCGATCAAGCAACAGTTTTGGAGCCTGGTATTTTTATAGCACCACATGTAAAAAGTAGTAAACAACCAGACGGTAGTATAAGCAAGAAATATAAAATTTTATGCTCAGTTCCTGATTATGGTATTTTGAAAGAGACCAGAAATTTGATAGAAAACAGCTATTATTTGAATATCAATACCCCTGTTAAAGCTATTAGCTTTGAAAACAATGTTTGCAATTTGAAGAATAACAAAAAGACTCCATTAGGTTACAGTAATGTTTTCGCTAATCAGTATATCTCTAATCCTTTGACTGTTCAAATTTTGACATCTTCTGGTTTAGAATTTTTCAAATTAAAGACACCAGATCAAATTTTTGATGAATTAATATCCACATCTAAATTCGATACTGAAGCTAACAAACAAAAAAAATTAAACAAAACAATTTCTAGTAATAATAACAATATTAACAGTAATCCAGCTTACTTGTTTATGATGAAATACGGATTGATTGAGTTTTTTTCAACTTCTTTATTCAATACAATTAAAGTGAACAATTCTACATTTTTACAAAATGAATCTTTGAAATTATTCTTAAATACATTGAATGATTATGATTCTTTTGAAAATCATAATGGTAATAGTACTTTAAATGGGGGAAACAATATTATTAATCTTTCTCCAAAATATTATGGTATTGCTTTATTAGTATCAAGATTACTAAGAGATGTTTGGAATAAACCTGTTTTTATTAAAAATCCAGATTTTAAAATGAATAATGACCAATTTATGATTTCACAAAACAATAAAGATGAATCCTTCCAAGATAAAAAAATTATTAATGGAATCAGTATATCTAAATCTCAATTAGAGTTTTACTTATCATCAATCATAATCTTGGATGATTTTTTGGAAAAACATGAACATTTACTGACTTCAAACAGTTCTTCTAGTAGTAAAAAAAATAAGACAAGTACTAAAATTATGCCTGAAAATAAAATTGAAATATTTGTTATTTCTTCATTACTAGAATTAATTAAATCTATTAAAGAGTCTTTATCATTTTTAAACATTTTATATGAAGAAAGTGAAGTTAAAGGTTATGATGGACAGTATTTAGAGTTTGATTCTATTTTCAAAGAGGTTACTCTTCCTTCCCAATACCAATTATTGAATTTAACTTTTAAAGATTTATTTGAAAGTGGTAATTACGGTAATTTGGCCAAAAACCAAGGTTTCAATAAATTGATTAAGGAAATTTGTTCTAGTATTATCAACAAAAATTTGGTTAAGGGTTATAAGATTGATAACATTACTAACCTATTACAACAAAAATGTGGTACTTTCTGTTCTAATCATGATATATTAGGTTACAAAATTGCAGAAAATTTGCATAAATGTAAGGAAATTATTGAATTAAATAATACAAACAGTAATAATAATTACAGTGGGGATGAGCATTTGGATTATCAATTGAACAATTGTTTGATTTTGATCAATAAACTGTATGAGTTGAATATTACTGAGTTGTCCAGTAATAGCAGAAATTTGAGAAATGATAGATTTGAGGATGTGTTTAATAAAGATGGTTCCAAAGGAGAGTATATCACATCTCAAATCATTTCTATTGAGACTTGTAATGACATGTTAAAAAATTTGATTCAATTATTAACCTCAACAAACAACTTGACTCCTAAAGCTATTAAGTTTTTGTTGAATGTTTGTGATAATATTGATAAAAACAATTTAGCTCAACAATTTTTGGATTCAGGTTCAAATTCTACTGATTACAGAAAAATATATTTTGATGAAAGAATGAAATTATATGATTTGATCTTTGAAATTTTGATCAAATTTGATGAATCCAAAGCAAATGATAAATTAAGAAGTGTGGTTTATTCATTAATATTTAAATCTAATAATGACAAGATTTTCCAATTCACATTATATGATTGGTTTATTAACAATAGTAAATCTAATGATTTATTACAATTAAACAACTCTATATTATTAGAGTACTTGACCAGAGATGATAATGAAAAATCTTTGGACAAGAGAGATTTGTTATGGAAATACTTTATTAAATTAAACAAGTTTATTGAAGCTTCTAAAGTTTTGTTTGATTTAGGCATTGATGACAGCTTAAAAATTAGTTTAGGCAAAAGATTAGAATATTTGACTAGAGCCAATGGATTATCAAAGACAAAAAATATTAACACCAATGTTTCTGAATTAAACAATGATATTGAATTATACTTGAGTGTAGCAAACCTTCAATTTGAAATTCTAAACTTATTAATAAATGACACAAGATCAATTCCAGAAGCTTTGAAAGATGAAATGATCACTAAACTGGCTGACACTAAAATTTTATCTTGTGATCAATTGTTTAATGAATTCTCTGAACCTTTATCTTACAATGAAATTAGTTTATCAATTTTCCAATTAACAAACTTTAAGGACTCAGTTGTTATTCTTGATAATTGGACTAAATTTTTGGAAAATTTCAAAGAATTTGGTAATTTGTTAGTTTTGGAGAAAAACTTTGTAAAGATTGGAAATAAATTGAACAATAATAAGTATTTATTCCCAATAGACCAATTGATTGTTTTGTTAATTACATTTGTTAATGAAAATTTCAAAGATGATTGCAATATTGGAGAGTTTATCACCAAAGTGTTTATAAACTGCGGTATTTCTTTTGAAAAATTGTATTATCAATTTAAAGATTTAGTTGTTAAAAGCGATAACAAAGAAGTTGTAGATGTAGTAAAAAAATCCATCCAAATTTTAATTCAAAAATGGTATTTGAAAGATTTATCTTTAAGAGATTTTATTGATAATAATGATAAAAATTTGAAAGAGTTAATTGATAAAAAAGAATTTGATATTAAAGAAGACCCTATCAAAGAATTTTTAGAAAACTAATATATATATATTTAATACAATAATATCTTTTTGATGTATTTATTATTATTAAAAAAAACCTAATTTATATTTTACTTGTTTTTTTTTTTTTCTACTGTTAACGTTTCATAGAGATAGTGTAGATACTTTGTCCAAAAGTATTTTCACCAGCATAGCTGATATACAAGAAACCATCTTTATCTTTATATTCCAAGTATAACTGGGACATTAGTGTTGAAGTGTTTGGTAAGATTCCGTTATTAACAAAGACAAAGATAGCTCTCTCAGGAGGCAATTCAATTCTTTTTCTTATGATATAAACAAATTGACCAATGGTTAAAGATTGTGGAACTAGATATTTTCTCTTATCAAGTTCAGGAACACTTCCTGCATTAATAGAGCTATTATTGTTACTACTGTTGTTTGTGGCTGTTGCTAAACCTTGTCTTTCAACAATTACTGGTATTCTATCAACATATTTCTTAGTGATTCTTTCACATTCTTTTTTTCTAACTTCAAATGGAAATTGCGATTTGAAAGCTAATCTATTAGTAGTTGTAGTATTGGTATTGGATTCAGACATTTTCTTATTATAATTTAGTTACTTAATATATATGTAAATTGTCTTTTTTTATATAATATGTAATATTAATGAAGACAATTAGTTGTTGTTCTTTTTGTTTTAAAATGTATTTATATATATATTAATAATATTAAAATATATCTGTGTTTTTATTTCTTTTTTGTTTTTTAACCTATGGTTTAGTATATCTTTTTTTCTTTCCTTTTTTTTTTTTGTTCTTTATCTTATTAAGTTTGTTTCTGTGTGTTTAAATAGTATTTTTTTTTTCTCTCTCAATTTTAAAAAAAATAGAAAAGATAAGAAATTAGGAAAGTAGGGTAATTTTATTTATTTTTATTTTCTCTATCACACAGTATTTTCGGATTTTAGAAGTCATGTTTCTATGATAATAATACATTTATAATTTTTTTTTTTTCTGTGACACCTCTTTAAGGGCGAAAAAAACAAAAAAAACATTATGGTAGGGTAATTAAAAATAATCAAGTAACAGATACTAAAAAATACAAAGTACTTAATCATTATCATCCTATCTTAAATTCATATCCTAATATTATTATTGTCATAAAGTCATGATGGTCCTTTTTTTTTTAAAAAACCTCACATCATCAAATTTTCAAGTATGTATATATAATTAGTTATTAATTCTTCTAACTTACTCCTTAATTTTTCTCCAAAATTTAGATTTACTTCTTTTAATATTTCCACCATTTGTTTCAGAACCTGCTGATGAAACTTGTGTTCCTGATATTTGATTTCCGTTGCTACTTGTACTTGATGGACGTTGTTTGCCCATCGGATTGCTACTTAACAAAAAATTTAATTTAGTTCCAGAAGCATTAGGTGTCACTGGAGGTGTTCTTATCTCACTATCTAATTCATTCAATCCCAGTTTACTTAAACTTCTATGTTTCAATCTAAATATCTCATCCTTTTCAATAAATTGTTTTAAAGCAATGTTATATTCTTTCTGTTTTACTGAAATTGATTCTTTTTTTAATGGAATTATACTTCCTCTTCTTCCAAAAGCAGAAGATAATGTTGTCTCTGTATTTGAAATTCCTGAAGATGAACGTGATCCTGTTGATGATGATCCAGATGAATCTGCTGAATTTGTAGGTTCTCCAGTAAATTCATTTTCAAGTTCTTTATAAAACAACAAGTATGCACAACTCATATTTTCAACATTTCCATAAAACTTCAAAACATCTTGTTCCTGTATAGCCATAACTGTTTCATCATCATAAATTAGCCATCCAAGTTTTTCGTTTTTAACTATAGAAATATAATGACCATGAGAGGAGTCTAAACCTAAATGGACAACTATACCAGATAATTCATATTTTTTTTTCAAAGTATCATTTTTCAATAGTAAAGAGTATTCCATCTTATTGAACAACTTAACCATTTTATTTTCTTTTTCAGAGTATTCATATCTTTTTAAATGCAGAATTAAAAACTTTGGTAGTTTTGATATCTGAACAACTCTTTCAGCTTTCTGCAACTCACCACAGTTTTCACAAAAAAATTTATTTGACCCTTTCAATATCTCTTTTGCTGGTGACTCTATCAGATTATTAAATGCATTAGATAAATTTTTAAATTTCTTGCTTACAGGAATTTGAATATCAAAGAAAGGTTCATAAGTCTTACTTACAGTATTACATTTCAAACACTTAATATTATTAGTTAAGCAACCTTGGAAATAATCTTTGATGAAGTTGTTATCTGTTGTTATAATATCTTCTTGTTTTTGCAAATTTTCCAAATGATCATTCATTGAATTTAACAAAAAATTCAAAAACTCTTGACTATCTTGGTGCATCCCACCTTGGAATAGCATGTTTGTTGTTTTCAAAGTAGATAATAAATCAGTAGGGGATACAACACCAGTGCTAGAATCATTCTCAATAATAATTTCAAACAAATCTTTTAGAGCATAATATAATCTTTTGGAATCATCCTTATCCAAATCTTTTTCAATTGCTTGATAATTTAAAGATAAATGATCCACATTAATAACAGGTCCTTTTAAAAGAGCATTTTTTTTTCTGGTATCATTGCTGTGTACTTTATTATCAGAGCAACCACCAACGATTACTCTATCAGCAGGAATTTTAATACCAAGATTATGTAAAACAGAGTCAATATTAACAACTTTTATAGCATTATTTTTGTTTTTAGTTTTTTGTCCATTATTTGTCAATGAATTGTGAGTAAATTGTCTTGGTTTCAAAGCCATGTAATTTTTTTTGGATAAATGAATTTCTTTTACTAAATGTGCTTCCATTAATTTGTTTCTGAATTCATCAAGAACAAAAAGGCACTGAATTATAGAGTTCATATAGCAAGTATTACCAAAATTTTCAATACCAAATACTTTGTCTCTTGTACCAAGCATTTTATACAAGTTTTTGTTGTGTTCTTTTATCAATTGAAGTTCATGTTGCTGTTGTTGTAAAGAGATTTGTAAGTTATGATGATTTTTAATAGCTGGTGATTCAATATCGTGGTGTGGACTTGGTGAAGTACTGTGAGGAGCTAGTTTATGAAGTAAATGCGAAAAGGAATGGTTATGATGTTCCTCTTTTTTATGTTGTGAAGTTATACTTTTAACATCTGATATTGATTTAAGAGATCTTGTTTCTTCTGGAGTATTGAAATTTAGGTCAGTGTTTGAATGTATTGTACTAGATGTATGAGGTTGTTTTTCAATAATTTCAGGCTCTTTGTTACTAGAAACATCTATTTTACTATGACTGCTAGTAGCTGCATTATTACTTGAAGTTGTGATAGTTGTTGTTGTTCCTGAGCTACTAGAGGATTTACTATTACCATTAAGTTTAATCTCTTTTTTGCTATTACTACTAGATTGCGAACATGTACTTAATTGTGGGTCACTATTGTTAAATAATGTTAATTTCTTTACAAACCCCATGTCTCTATTGTTTTATTATATTTTTTCACCACCCTTATTTTTATTCCTTATATATATTGGGTTTTTTTATTTTTATTAACTCTTGTGAAATAATAAAACAATTAGACTAAAAAAAAAAAAAAAAAGGGAATTGAATGTTTTTTTATTTACTTATTTTTTAGTTAATTTTAAAGAATATTATAATTTAAAAAAGAGAAAACAGACACTAAATGTTTGTATGCTGTTCTTTCTAACTTTTAGAAGTTCCGTTTTGTTTTTTGACTTGTATAATCTAAAATTATAAATAATAATAAATTGTTTTTTAATGGTTTGTATTTATTTATACATAATTGTTGTTGTTTTTTTTGTTGAAAATAAAATATATTAAAGAGGTTTACCACTGAACAAAAAAAATAAAAACAGAAATCCCTTGTCTTATTGCTGCAAAAAAAAAATAAAAAAATTATATAAAAAAAAAATTATATGGTAATAAAATGGCCCTCCGTGTTATTTATTTTTTTTTTATATAAAAAAAAAAAAAAATAGTTCTTCCTTCTTTCCTTCCTCGTGTTATATATTTTACCGTTATC
>JAJMDL010000043.1:0-75454 GCA_030573575.1 Hanseniaspora sp. CRUB 1602 | reverse complement strand
TTTTTTTAAAAAAAAAAAAAAAAAAAAAATGATAATAGTTGCTAAATTGACCCTTCAAATATTTTATATTATTATATGAAATTTAACTGCACATCTACCATCACAGCAAAATATGGAGATAATTTAAAATCAAATAAAAGAGAAAAAAAAAATGAAGAAAAAAGTCCCACATGGGTAATATTCTTTAATTAATGATTAAGATTTTTGTTCTTTCTTTAGTCAACTCAAAAATCATCAAAAAAATTATAAAATGATCAAAAATAAAAAATGGAATTGTCTTTAGCGTTTTTTTATTAATATATATAGAGAGTTTTTAAAATTTCAGTAAAGTATTATTTTTTTTATAATTACTATATTTCAATTTTAAAACAATTATTAGTATTAAAAAAGGTTTATTTAATATTATATAAAAAACCAGTGAAAAGATATTTAACAAGCTTTCTCATTACTTTAGATTGAATTCTATTAAATAGTTATTTTAAATTTAAAAAAAAAAAAATGTCTGAAGTACCATATTCAAAAAGACACTTGGTTGAACCAAGATGGGCTAGAGATGTTCCAAGAGGAATTGAATTCATAACAAACATTAAAAAATATGGTTCTAAAGAAATTGCAATCAAAGGTAATGGTGATTCGTGTGCTGATGGTGAAGAAGAAGAATTAGAATGGGTTAAAGCTCAAAAAAACACATCTGAAGAAGTGAAAGAACTTTCAGGTCCTGAAAAAAGAAAAACTTTAAGAGAAATGTTTTTTGCTTCTTTTTGTTTGGCTGCTGATGGTTATGTCAATAACTCTACTAATGTTATCAACACTGGGTTGAAAGCTTTGTATGGTCCACAATACACTAACTCTGTTGCCATCTCAAACATTTCTGCTATTGTTTTTGCAGGTGAAATTGTTTCAATGCTGTTTTTTGGTTTCTTGTGTGATATTTTGGGTAGAAAGACTGTTACTTTATCTGGTAATGTCATCATGATCATATTCTCTATCTTGACAGCTGGTGCTTGGACTAAAGGCACCCAATCATCTGCAACTGCTGATAAATATTATTTGGATGAAAGTACTGGTACCCATTATCCAGTTGCTCCAACTTCTTTGTTTTCCTACATTTGTTTCTTAAGATTTATGGTTGGTGTTGGTATTGGTTCTGAATATCCAGGTGCTTCTTCTTGGGCTGCTGATATTGCTAAAAAATTAAAACCTAGAAGTAGAAATATGTGGATTATTTTGTTCACAAATTCTTCTATATCAGTAGGTTTTTTCGCTTCTGCTTTAGTAACTTTGATTGTTGTCATTATTGCCGGTCCTTCTCACTACGTTTTTGTTTGGAGATGGGTTATTGGTTTAGGTGCTGTTATGCCTATTTTCTTCTTCATTGGTAGATTAAGAATGGGTGAATCTGAAACTTTTGAAAAGAACAGATTTGCAAAGGGTACAATTCCTTATGGGAAAGCATTTAAATTCTATTGGTATAGATTAACTGTCTTTTCATTGGCATGGTTTTGTTTTGATTTAGTTTCATATGGTTTCAGTGGTGTATCTTCTTTAATCTTAAGTATCATCTTGGGAAGTAACTCTTCTCAAACAAGAGTTTGGTGTTTCAACTTACTATTCCAGTCCTTTTCCTTAGTTGGTTCTATCTTTGGTTGTAGAATTGCAACTACTTTTGGTATTAGAACAACAGGTGCTGTAAGTACTTACATTCAAGGTATCATTGGTTTCTGTATTTTTGGTAAATTAGAAGCCTTAGAAAAACATGTTGCTGGTTTCACTGTTCTATACGGTATCTTCACTGCTTTAGGTCAAGTCGGTTTTGGTAACAACTTGGGTTTAATGTGTTCTACAGGTTTTGCTACTCCAGTCAGAGGTACTATGTATTCTGTCTGTTCAGCTGTTGGTAAGGCAGGTGCTTTAGCTTCTGGTTACATTTTCCCAAAATTAATTGTTCATGGTGGTACTAAAGCTTCTTTCATTTTGGGTGGTACTTTCGCTTTTGTATCTGGTACAGTCTTGTTATTCGCTCCACCTTTGGATCAAGTTTCTCAACAATTAGAAGACAAAAGATTTATGGAATACTTGGAAGCTGAAGGGTTTGATGTTTCTAAATTATCTTCTCACAAGTTGATTAATAACAATGCATCTGAAGAAGATGATGAATATGATATTGAAGCTAAGAAAGATGATGTTAACATGAAAACCTTAGTTAGAGAAGAAAGTGTTTAAGATGAATCTTTTTTATTTATTTTAATCAAAATAATCTTATTTTCTATGGAACAACACCGAAAATATTTATAATAGTATATATAATAAAAATTTGCATATTGATTATGCAGTTATTTTTTATTTTTTTTTTATTTAAAAAAACTTTTTATTAATCTTCAATATTTAAAGTAAAAATAGACAATAATAATACTCATCTGAGTTGCTTAATTATCAGAAGAATCATATTTCCATTGGACACATTCAAAATCAGCATAACATCTAAATTCATTACTTAACCCGTTAGCATGTTCTGGTAGAAAGTCAGTTACTTTTATTCCTTTATAAGCTTTCTTCATTATATTTTTCATTCTTTCACCAGTACAAGAAATTAATCTGTGCATGGAAACACCATTTTTAGTTAACTCCTTTTCAGAATTTGATTCCATTTTGTATTTTAATAAAGAATGGGCAGTTAAAGATGATTTTACTTGGCAATTATCATTCAAAAATGGTGGATCAATTAATAATCTATCAATCTTCCCTTTCAAGTCATCTCTAAAAACAGTAGGATTAGCAAAATCATAAAAAACAAAATGTTCTTTTCCTGCCATAACTTCAAATCTTCTATCATATTCAAATAAATAAATGTGTTCTGTAGGAAGCTTTTCTTTCAATTCTATCTTTTTTATAGCAGCATATACAGAAGGTGCACTAACAACTGCAATATAAGTGTTTTCATCACATCCATCTAGTAATGCTTTACCTAAAGTTTCTGCAGTATCATTACTGTACCAAAACTGAGATAATTGCCAATCTTCTTTAAACAAATCCATACCCATTTCTCTTTTTTCTTTAGACAATTCATATGTTTTTTCAGCTTCATGTTCTAATCTTTCAAATTCTTTTATTCTTTCATCCTCTTCAAGTTTAAATTCTTGTAAAGCTTTCAGGGTATCTAGAGATAATGTAAGTTCATAATCTGAGGAAGAGTCTGAGTCAGTCATGTTTTATATGTATATCTATGTATTAAATATATGTAACAATCTTTGGTTTCTAACTTACTGTCTTGGATAAAAATAAAATAATATTTTTAGTTAATAACATGGCATCATTTAAAAAAAAAAAAATTTTTTTTTTTTCATTACTCTTTTCTTTTTCTTTTTTTATTGTTACCAAACTTGTGTAAACAATAAAAAAAGATAAATGTAAATATATACAAATAGTATTAATTACATTGTTTTCTTCCAAAACAATATAAAAATTTTGTCATTAGTATATACAGTTTTAAAAATAATATATGTGCATTATTCATTGTTTATTCTTTTTGTTTTTAGGTCCATATTCTTTAAAGGGAAAATATATATCTTAGAGTATCTTCAATCCAAACTTTTATATAGCATTTTTATCATTAAAATTACTTCTTAATCGGATTTAATATTAGTATAAAGAAATAAAAAATAATTTATGGTTTTATTTTGTTTTTCAAAAAAAAAAAAAAAAAAAAACAAAAAACATTGCTGTTGATGAGTTCGAACAAACAATATTAAAAGTAATAATCTAAAATAATAAATAATAATAAACATTTAGAAATAAATAATACCAAACACTAAAAACCGTTATTACTTATATTTGTTACCATTTATCTTTTGTTTAAATATTTGTTGCAATTATTGAATATAAATAATTAAGCTTCCTTTTTTTTGTTTTTTTTTATTATCATCATGGAAAAAATTAAAACTAAACAAGTAGATGATAACACAGTTAGTAAATTAACTGATGATCAGAATAATACCACTTTAAATGAAAATTTTAAGAATAACTTGTTTGTTACTCCAAATGAACTTGTTTTAAAATTATCAAAAGCTTTAGTATTTAATAAAGGTGAGGTTTTATTTACAAAAATTTTAGATTTTATATCAGAAAATTTAAATTTACCCTTAAAGTATCTTAATGACAATAAAAAATATGTTTCTTTTATTATTGGTTCTTTGATATCAAATGAACATATTATTTTACTTGAAAATAATAAACAAATTACTGATGAAGCTGCATTTCTTCATTCTTTAGATATTGAATCTTTGTTTGATTCTGAATTAATAAAAAAATATAAAAATACAGAAGTTCATTTGTCAAAAGAAAAGTTATGGGAACATTTAACAGGAGAAAAAGGAAATGGTGAAACTACTTTGGGTGGTAAAACTTTTGAACTACTTTTAGAAATTGCTTATAATAAGGAAAATGGGATTGACAGAATAGCTCTTTGTAAAAATTGCAATCAGGATTTAAGAAGTATGCCTTCAAGATTAAAAGCTTTAGAAAAATATACAGTTAATGTCAATACTGTTTTAAAAGGAAGAATAACTCAACATTTTTGGCATAACAAATTTGCTAATATTAAACCTTCAAATAGTGATGCTTTGAATTCAAGAGCAGCTGAAAAACTTCTAATTGTAGAAAAACTTAAAGAAGCCCCTGATGGAATCAGAGAGATTAGTGATCTAAAAGAAGAGCTTGAGATCGTTGGAGACAGAAGAAAAGGTAAAAGATTTAGATTAAACTATTTTTGGTTAGATAAGCATCAGTATTTGAAGAGAATAATGGTTAAATCAGAAAATAATCAGAAAATTTACTTTTGTCTTAAATATTTAAAAGATTATTCTGTTGAATATGAGACTGAAGTAAATGAAGAAGAAGAGGTTGATGATCATTATGAGAATGACATTGACACTACTAATCATACTTCTGGTACTTCCAGTAGTATCCCTATCACAAATATTTTTACTGGCAATTTTGAGTATTTAACAGCAAAAAAGTGTTCCACTGGTGTTGTACTTAACGATTCTAAGTTTTCTTTATTGAACAAGGTTTTCCAAAATGAGTATATTTTAAAATCACTTGTGGAAAATAGTGGACAAGATGGTTTAAGGACAATGGATCTTACTGACAGTTTGTTTTCAAATGACTTTATAAAGCCCTTCAATAAATTTGTGATATCACATATAAAACAACCTAATGAATTGAAGACAGAACTGGAGAAAAATCCTTCTCAGTTAGTCAAAGCTTATGATTTTGAAGGGAAAACAAAACATTTCAGAATTTTCACTAATGAGTCTTATCAACAAAAATATGGATCTGGAGAAACAGATTTCATTCCATTTTATATATCAAATCTTAGTGGAAATACTTTAAGCCAGGAAAGCATATCAAAAGATTATGAAATAATTCAAAATACATATTGGCTTGATTATGTACAACTGGAAAATGGACAAGAAGAATATTGTTGGGTACACACTCTTCCCTCAAATTTAAAAAAACAAATTTCAGTTTTAAGAAAAAATGAAGGTTATAAAGTAATTAAAAAACAAAAAACATCAAAAAGTAACAATAAGCCTACAAAGATTGAAAAATTTGAGTCAAATAATCTCTCAACAAAACCATTACATTCTTTGAAACCTATTAAAGAAGAAAATGATGATGGTGATGAAGGAGTAGAGAAAAGTTTTGGAATAATCAATGGGGTTGCAAATAAGCCAACAAGATTAAAAAATTTAACTACTGTTACCTCTATTTCAGGAAAACCAACTTATAATAAAATGGATAAGAAAAATTTTGGTGGTTTGGTTGGACATAGCATAAGATCTGTTAAAACTCAGCAAGCTATGTTATCATTAATTGGAGAGCATAATGGTTTATTTTGTTATTTTGATAAGTATATTGTTAGAGATGTAAGAGTAAAGATGAATGTCTCTTATGACATTGATAAAAAAGTTTTAAAAAGAGATATTTTGAATCTTTTGGAAGTTAATAAAATAAAATCATTTAGTTTTGAAAACCAAATTTATTTAACATTTCCCTCTGTTACAAAAGAACAAGTTCGTTTTTTCCATGAAAATAAGTTATCAGCATTAAAGAAAAAAATTGGATTTGAAAAACGTATTTCTTTGAAAGAAAAATTTTTGGAGAAAATTAAAGCTGATCCTAAATCCTCAGAGTCAAATATAGAACTATCTGCAAATATGATTGAAAATGAGTTTATAACTCCTAACACTGAATGCATAGTTAGAAAGGAGTTGTTTTTTAAGGTTTCAAATAAAAAGAAAGAATTTGAAAGAAAGCCTATTGTTAAAATCAAGGTAGCTAAATCTGATATAACTAAACCTAAAAAATTGATTAAAAAAAAGAGAAAGGCTAAATTGGCAAAGATGAAAAAAGAAAGCTCTTCAAAAATAAAAAGAGTGTTTAAAAAAGAAGATACTGCTACTTCTTTTGATGAATTCAAATCAATTCCTAAAGAAATAATTGTAAAGCCTCTTAGAACTGAAAGTGAGCACCCATTGTTGGCTTATCTAGATGATGATCATGTGCAATATTCTTATGGTAATGAACCTGATTCTTTATTGAAAGCTTTGCCAAGTGACACCTCAAATGAAAAAATTCAATCTCATCCATCAGTAATTTCTGTTAACTTAGAAACCCAAAATCAACTAAAATCAAGTGATAACTCCATAATGGAAAATTTGAAAACGGAAGCAAAGGAAATTGACTTTCCAGCTTCTAAGTCAAGCATTAAAAGCAAAACAGATAAACATAAAAAAATTTCAGGATCTGAAAAGAAAATTTTTAAAACAGACTTGGATAACTTTATGAGATTTTGTATTTTATCATCTTGTATTGAAAAAGAGATAAATTGGCCTGAAATCAGTTATTTATTCAGTAGATCCACAAATAAACTTAAAACAACTTTTGAAGTTGAAGTTGCAAAGAATGGTGGTGAAGATTGGTTAAAAGATAGAAAAGAAGATTGTAGAGATTTTTTAGTATCTATTTTGAATACTGATCAATTGGATATGGTTGATATTGAAAAGCTAAGATATTTAAAAATTATTGAATTTTGGGTTTATTATGAGAAGGAAATATCAAAACAACCTATCAATTTGTTTTCAGATGTTGAGATATTTAGAAAGAAATATAAATTGCCAGTTCAAAAAAGAAACTGCATTTATGAAAGAAGTAAAAATTCTTTATTTTCTGAAAAATCATATTTCAAAACTTCCCTAGTTAAAAAATATAAGGGTTTGTTAAGAAAAGAGTATTATTATCCTATTAAACAAAATAACAAAGATGAAAAATCCTATTCTAGTATTAAATGTGCATTAAAATCTGTTTTGTTAGACCAAACTACTAATAACAACAAACATGATAGAGTGAATATTGATGTTATTTCTTCTTATATTAAACAATACAATAGCACTGAGATAAATGATGTTGTTAAAGACTTCTCAAATAAAAAATTGATTTTGATACACAATAACACACTCCAGTTAAACGATTTTTTTGTAGATACTTTTTTGAAATTGAATCAAAGTAATTTTTTCAAAAAATACAAGCAAAGTAAGGTAATGGTTGATGATTCATTGTCAAATAAAAAATGTATTGCAATTGATGATGAAGTTAATGCTTCCTTGGCTGGTTTTATCACTACTAAATTGGATAGCTCCTTGTTGAATGTTGCTACCTTAAATGGAAAGTATACACCTAGTTTAGAAAATGACACAAAGTATCACATTAAAGATGAATCCATATTAGACACAGCCTTGCTGCTTTTCAATGATGATGCTACTTTTCAAAATGAAAAATGGAATGATGATTATGTGTGTACAAATGTGCCAGGGTTGGGTATTCCCTATAGCAGATTTTGGATTGATGGTAATGGTGATGTTAGAGAAACGATTTGGCAAGTTTGCATTAGTTATCTGTGTCATCAGTTGTATCTAAAACCGGAGCTGGATATTGATTTCCTTTACTCTTGTTTTAAAACTTGTTTAGATCTGTTAGAGATTCAAGAGTTGGTTTCTTGGATAAAAGAAAATGGAATATTAAAGTATAATGAAGCAAACGAATACATCTTTATTGATTTGGATGTTGCATCAATGTTATTTTAAAAATAAATAAGATTTCTATATATATATAAACATGTAATATGCTTATTCAAATGTAGTTTTACTCAAACATGAAATTTTACTTTTTTTTAGCAGTAAACGCATGTGACCAACAAGAAGGAAAAAAAGAAAAAAAATTAAGAGAAAAAAAAAATTTTTTTTTTTTGTACTGTTCTTGAAATAAAAGAAAAAATTTTAAAACATGTAATTATGTCAAAGTATTTCATTAGAAATACTATTGAACCAAAGCAACATTTTGTTTATATTATCTTAATATTTTATTTTTCAAATGGTTAATCATAAAGATAGTAATAAGATTACAAAGAATAGAACTTCGTATAGAAATAATTCAACAACAGCAGATGATCAAAGCAGATTGACAAGTTTTTTTAATACATTTAAAGGAGCAGTCAAAAATACAGTTAAGAATTTATTCCCATTAAAGAATATTGAACAAAATAAGGAGGAAGATATTGGCAAAGATGAAATAAACTTAAACTCATTAAATTTATCTGTTGCACAGAATGATGGTAACACTAAGATATATGATGTTGTTACAAGATTTTTAAATGAAAAAGGTTCTGAGAAATTAAGTATTATTGAATGTGACTTAATAAAAACCCTGCTTGATCATTCAAGTAGCATAACTGACTCTAATGAAACTGAATCTAATACCAACTTAGCTGATAAACAACAAAATAATTTTGGAAAAATGGAAACTATACCTTTAGGTCCTAAACTTTCAAATAAATTATTAAACACTTTAGATTACAAACCAAACTATGAGCAAAACTATATCAATGATAATAGTATAGATGATATTGGTAATTTGAATATACTTACATTGAAAAATGGTAAAAGAATTTTTAATTTTGCTAATTCAAACAATAGTAATGAAAAATTAAACTTGTTATCTTTGCAACCTAACGCAAACAATAAGAAATCAGCTTCTATAGAAGCTAGTTCTCAAAAAAATATTATTTCTTTAGGTGATAATCAAAAAAATATTAAGTATAGCACACCTACTGCTAATTTACTAGTGGATATACTTAAGAACAACAAAGAATATGCAATTACAGAAATTTCTAAACCATCAACAATTAAAGCAAATATGGATTATACTAAATTGCTAAATCCATATACTAAAACTAGTTCAACAGATAGCCAATCAATTGAAAAAAATAATAGCATATATGCTAAAATCTCTGATAATTCATTTGGAGAAAATAAGCACACAGACGCTGCTGACCATGGTGATCGAGATGATGATGATGATGAGATCTTAGTTTTAAGCGACGACATCATGCAAGAAGAGGAAAGTAATGATGAAAAAGATGAAATTGCTGATATTATTGAAGAAGATGATATTAGTGATGATGATCTATTATTAGAAGCACATAACCCTATAAACAGTGAAAATGAGTTTTATAGCAACAATGATTCTGATTCTGAGATAAATGAAGATTTGATTGCAGAAGATGAAAATAATGAAGGTTTAGTTGAATTAGATGATATAATTGATGTGGACGAAAATGAAGAGGAAAACGAACTTCTTAAGGAAGAAGAGGAGTTTATACTGAATGATATTAAGAGCAAAACTGAAATAAAAACATTAAAAGAAAATAATAATTCAGAGTATCAATTTCCGGAGCCAACTCACATGGATATGAAAAATAATAAAAATAAAGTAATTCAAGAAAAAGTGGATGAATATTTGAAAATCTATACCTTTTAAAAAAGTTATTGGGTTTTTTGATATATATATATATATTGTTACTACATTAAATTATATAATATATGTTTATTTTATTTCTTTATAAAATATATACATATTATTTATGATGTTTTCTTTCTTCTGTGTTTTTTTTTTTTATGTTTTTTGTTTTTCAAAACATTTAATATATTAAATTGATTTAAAGCTTTAATAATAGGTCAGAAACATAATCAACTTCTTTGTTAAAGTTAACTTTACTTACCCCAATTATAGAATAATTGGCCCTCTCAACACCACCATATTCTCTTTTGGCAGCTCTTAATTTAAAGTTATAAATATCCATACTTTTTTCATTGATCACTTCATCAGCTAATTTTGGATCATTAGACAATTCCTCAGCTGTATGACCTAACAATTTTTCAGCAGGATCATTAAAACAAGAAACCCATATAGAATCATATGGATCAATCAATTGCATGTTAAGAGTATATCTTTTTAAACAAGTTTCATGAGTCTTTTCACATTTTTCGCATGAATACCCATCACCTATATTAGTAACTTTTTTCAAACAATCAGGAGTAGCACATGCTTCATAAAAGAAGTTTTGATTTTTAATCTTTCCTATGTAACCTTTCAATGTAATATATTCAGGGGTATCATTCATACCAATATTTTCATTAATTAATTTGTTAGCTGTGGTTCTCTTTGATAAATCAATATCTTCATTATTCAATCCTGTTTGAGAGTTACCACCCTCTTCACTAATATTTTCAAATGAAGCACTTTTTCCAACATCATCATACCATCCTTTCAATTTGTAAGCTTCTTTCAAATCAGGAGATTCAACAATACGACCACCAGGAGTCATTGATAGGTTTTTACCTCTAAATTCATTCAATTTACAACTTTTACAAACAACTACAGATCCTACAGGGATATTAAATTCTAAAGCAGCTTTGTTCCATAAATTAACATTTATAGCTGTTAATGAATCATCTACTATAGTAATATTTCTTCTATCATAAGTCTTACCAGCTTTTGATGTAATCTGGAAAGGAGTGTCAATCTTTCTTACAATACCTAAGACATCTAATTCACCACCTAATTGATTGTTTGGTAAAACTTCTTTTGTTTTTAAAGTATCAAGTTTCACTAGATCATATTTAACTTGTGGAACATTTCCTTGTTGATCATCACCTATGCACTCTTCTATTTGAGTATCATTTTCTAATTGAATTTCGTATGAGTGCTTTAAAGTGGAGAACTTGTGATTAGCTTGTTTTAATCTAGCCTTTGATACACGATAAACTTTACCTTCTTGTAATAATTCACTAAATTTAGTACAAGCATCGTTAAAAGCAGTAGCTCTTATTTCACCTGTTTCATCCAAAAAATGAACATTAAATAAAGAGCCACTTCCTCTTTGATTAGACCATGTTTTGACATCAGATTTAAAAGAAACTCTAGCTTTAATGGCCCAATTATTTTGATAAGAACTTAAAAGCTCAATAGCCATTAAAGATCTATCGGCTGGTTGCTTTCTCTTAAGTTCAGATGTTTCCTTGTTTATAGTAGAAACTGGATCAACAGATCTTGATGTTTCATAACCTGGTGTGTTTTCTTTGTGAGATTCGCCTGTTGTTGCATAATCGAAAGGACGAGCGTTATAACTTGGAATATCTGAAATTTCTTTCAATTGATCAAATTTGTCTTCTAGCATAACTAAGTTATCATCAAGTGGATGGTCAAAATCCAGAACTTCATATTTACCAATAGCCATAGAAAATTTTCTTCGATCAGCGATAATAACAGCATTGACTTGTTCGGCATAAATGTAAGCACCTTTTCTTAAATCTCCATGTTCTCTAAATTGTTCAATTGCATTATCTTTCAAAAAAGTTTTGACAACATATTTCCCATCAGTGACGGTTAAAACATGGTTCTTTTTTGTTTCATTATTTTTTCTAGACTTTACAGAGTTAATAAAAAAATAACCCTCCTTAGATTCATGTGATGATTCTTTAGTGAAAAAATCATATAAAGATGTAATTTTAACCATTTTAATTATATATATAAACTATTTCTGGTTGATTATTGTTTATATTTTCATTATCTTGTTTTTAAAAATAATAAACTTGTTATATATATATTTTTTTTTTTAAATATTTCTCCTTTTCGTGTCGAAACTTTGTATCCTTTTTTTTTTTAACACACAACTCTTTCTCTTTTTTTTTTCTAATTTACGCGTAATAGAAAATCGAATTTTCTCACATATGCTACTATTTCACCTAAAATTTATAAGGTGAACGGATATAAACAATAATTTTATTTAGATTTACGCGTTTGTCTTTCCGGGTAACGTTTGTATAAGAAATAAAGCTACGTCCTAGATTTTAAAATGTACTGAACAAATGAAAATTTTACTGTATATACGTTAAAACATTTTTTTTTGTTACTATTAAATTATAAAAGAATAAAAGAAATCTCTTTCTTATAAACAAATAAACTCTTTATAATGGCAAAATATTCCTATATTTTATAAGTTGTCTTTCCCTCTCTCTCTCATTTTTTATATTGGAGAAAAAAAAAGAAAACTGTTATATCCAATATAAATGAAAAATTAAAGTTGTTTTAATTTTTTAAAAAAAATAAAATAAAAATGCCAAAAATTCTCTCCACTTTATAGAATTCCACTTTCATAAAGATTGTAATTCCATTTTCTTTTTTCACCAATTTAATGGATACTTAAAAAAAAAATGAAACACTAATATCTTACCTTCATTTCTCATTAGTTACATAATACTAAGCTAGTATCAACACAAAAGAAAAAAGATATCTTCCATTTTCAAAGAAAATAAAAGATACTCCATCAATTGCAAAAAAAAAGACACAACTAAAGTAAAACAAAAGCCATACAAGAAACTTTCTAATTAAATAGATAAAGATAAAAAAAAAGTGCTCTTTTTGAATTTAAAAAAAAAAAGAAATGTTGAAGTGAAAAACAATCATATTTATATGAAAGCTTAAAACGAACTCTTAGTGAGAAGTGATCTTGAAATTTTTTGTTACAAAAATCACAAGATGTTAAAATCACAAAAAAGAAAAAAGAAGTTACGCCTTTCTAATTAAAGAAAAACCACCTCTTCTTTCTTTAAAGAAAGAAAATTAATAATAAATTCAAAAATTTAAAAAAAATTATTAAGTTATCAGCTAACTTCTCATAAAAATGAGAATTAGTAATCATACTCTCAGGTCAAAAAAAAAATGTGGCCTTCACCGAAATATGTAAATGAAATGATAAAAGAGAATAAACTCTTTTATGTCTTTTCTTTCCCGTGCATAAGGATGTTGGTTTATATTTAATTTTTTTTTTTGTAATGTCTTAATTCTGAATATTATAATAAAAATAACTTTGTTAAGAATAAAATGCATATTGAAGTTGTATGTGTGTGTTTTTTTTTTTTAAAAAATTAATGTTTAAACTCCGATATGTTCAAAAAAGGAAAATCTAAAAAGGAATATGTACATAATGAGAAAACCAAAAAAATACAGATACATACAAAAAAAAAAAGAAATGTGATATGATGTAATTTGTTTATTTCCAATCCCCTTTATTTATTTTTCTATTTAATAAACAAAATCAAGAAATTTTTTTATCAAAAAATTAATATATGTAAATATCTCCAAACTACATACTTTATTCTTGTCATTTTTTCTATTATATTCGTTTTCTTTTTTTTAAAAAAAAAATGGACTCATCTTCAAAATCAGATTTATCTATAAAGGAAAAAAATATTGTTTTTTTCTCAGATGATATTTTTAAAATTAATAATGAGACATCTATTAAGAAACAATTAGACTCAGATATTGAACATGAAGTAGCACAATCGTTTTTTGATATCTTGCAAAAGCACAACACTGCTGATTTTTTAACTATACATATACCTTTTCTTTTTGCAAATTTAGGAATATCTGAAGATTTTATAAAACTCACACTTTTAAAACATTATAAAAATTTAACAATTGACAATACAACCAATGGCAAAATAATTGATTTTGATAAAATTCTTCATTACATTCACAAATTACTTATATTTATGGAAAATCAAGCAACTATCATGGAATATTGGAAACTTGTTTTGTTTAATGTTCCTCTGAAAAAAGAATCTCTTGAGAAGTGTAATAACTTGGAAGAGATAAACTGGTTTATGCAGATACTTAATGTTAAAGATTTAAAAAGTATTGAAGAAATGGAAAAAATTAGTGCAAATCTTATAAAAAATAGCAAAAAAGAATACGAAAGCAAAGTTCCATCAGCAGCTTCACAAACATTTCTTGTAGCTTTAAAAATGATTAACGTTGCTTCATCTACAGATTCTTTATATATTACCTATCTTGATTTTGCCCATCTCTTGGGTAAATTAGGATTATTAGAGTATTAACGGAAAACTTTATAATCTATAACTACTAGTTGAGTTGTTTTAATTTTTTTTTGTATTTTTTTTTTTAAATCAATATATAGTATTTTTGATCCTATTAGATTATATGTTTTGACTTAAAATAGCTTCTTAAATATGAAACTTGCCAAGCACCCAAAATCAATAGTAAAATAATTATAGTAATAGAAAAGAATTTTACTCTTTTATTAGTACTTTCATTTGTATCTCTTAATCTCTCTTCTCTTACTTTTAAAAATTGTAATTCATCAACAATTTCATCTGTTAATTCTTCAATTCTTCTTAATTCAACTTCAACTGGTTTTAATTTTTCAACAGCTTGGATCTTGTTCCAATCTCTAGCTTGAGAACCAATTTCTATATCCAATTCAACAAATCTACTTGTTTGAGAGGAACGGCCATTTCTATTTCTATAATCTTTATTGGAAGCAGAACCAGTTGGTACAGTGTGCACAAAGCAAACATCAAAAGCAACAATACCATTATCTGGACAAGTAAATACTACTTTCAATTCACCATAAATATCTTTTTTCTTTCTATATTCATTTCCAGCAGTATCTTTAATAAATATATCTAATTGAGCTTCCTTGCCACTATTAGCATCATCAGTAGTAATATCAACAACAACCAATTGGCCTGGAGAAGCAAAATCTCTAATACAATAAGGTTCTTTAGATTCTTCTAAATCAAATCTTAAACCAGATGTTAGACAAAATAGAGATGTTAAAAACAATGGTATAAATGTAGTAAATTTCATGTTATTGTGTTTCTTTTATATTTTTTTTATAATTTTAACACACTAATATCTTTATTGTATGTATGATTATTTTTTTTGTTTTAAAATTGAGATTATAATAATTCAATATATGTGTATTGTTTTAAGGTTTACCTTATTTAATTAATATTATTATTGATATGTGTTTTTGTTTTTTTTTTGAAAATATTCTAAGAAAAAAAACAATATATAATTGAGTAAATAATGTTCTCTATTTAAATTTATATAATTATAATTACCACCTAAATCTAAGACTTTTTATTTCTGGATTTTACTCTAGTTTGTTTTATGTTTTCTTTTTTTGCAAATTGTTAATTTAAAAAATTGATCTTATAACATATTTATCATATTAATAAACAAACTAGGTAAAATAACAGCAAAACAAATTTTTAGACAAGAAAAAATATATTAAAAAAATTTTTTTTAATATTAATATTTATTTGTATGTTCCTGTTACTACACGTGATACATATTGCTTTTTTTATATACCTTCAAAAATATAGTATTATTTGTTACAAAAACAACGAGTTAAAATAACTAAAAAAAAAAAATTTTTGCCACTTCGAGAAAGCTCTGGTTTTTTTTTTTTTTTTTTTTTCATGAATTTTCATTTTCGAAAAGAATAATTTTTGAAATATACATCATTTTTCAATAAAAGCAAACAAAAAACAAAAACAAAATAGCAAACCCATTTGTAACTCGATATCTTTATCTTATACACTTACATTAAGAATCATGGACTCCACTGCTGTTTTATCAGATGTACCTGAAATTATCAAAAGAGAAGTCATCAATAAAGATGATGGAACTAAAGAAATTATTACATTTTCTATTGATCCTGTCACAAACATGAAACATAAAACTGTGCAATTAGTTAAACAAATGGTCTTCCTTGAAAGAAAATCAATTGCTATTGAAGAAAGAAAAGCCAACTGGAATAAATATGGTAAGGAAGCCTTAGCCACTAATTTAGAAAAATGTTGTATTGCTGATAATGTCAACTTTTTGATTGGTAATAAATATTTGGAATCTAAGAAATTGGAAGAATCTAGTAAGAAGGAAGAATCTAAGGGTGCTGTCAGAAAATGTGATTTCTGTGGTGGTAACCATATGAAATTAAGTTGTCCAGTTAGAAAGCAAATGAGACAAGAACAAAAGATGAAGGACCAACAACAAATGGAGATGGAAGAAGAAAACAAAAGTATTTCCAAAGACGGTTCAGAAATTCCAACTTGGGAACTATTTAAAGGCAAAAGAACTTTCATTTCATCTAAATTAAAAGAAAGATTGAACAAGAACCAAGAATTGATTGATCAAGGTAAAGAACCATTGTCTGAATTACAATTTGAAAAACTAGAAGAGGATAAGAAAACATTGTTTATAAGAAACTTAAACTTAAATGTTACAGAAGAAGATATTAGAAGAGAATTATTCCCAATTAATGGATTCACTATGGATAAGATTGAAAGAGTTAACTTGGTTAAAGATAGAAACACTGGTGCTTCTAGAGGTTTTGCTTACGTAGTTGTTATTGATGCTGAAGTTGCTGAAGCTTGTGCTGAACAAATGAATGGTAAAGGTTTCATGTCCACCATTATTAATGTTGAAACTTTAGCTACAAAGAATATGAATAAGTTTTAATAAACAAATTATAAGATAAGTATTTTTAAATGTGAGTTAAAATGATTTATATATATATATATATACATATAAGATAAAATAAAATAACAAAGGTGGTTTTAATCAAATTTGTATTATACATATACAATAGACAGTCTGCTCTTAAGCAGACAACTTTGTAATTTCTAATTCTAAATGATTCTCTCTCCAGTTTATCAAATTTCTTTGTAATACTTCAATCTCTTTCTTTGTCATCACTCTTGGTTGAATCCAATTAATTTTTATTAATTGGTTAGTTTGATCAATTTTTCCCTTCATCAAATTCAATGACATTGCTTTCATTAATAACAACTCAACATCACTTGTTGTAACATCTATATTGTTAGAAATTTCTTCAAATGTCAAAACTTTTTTATTAATATTTTCATTAAATATCAAGTTTACAAGATTAACTAATGACTTTTTTTGTTTCAAAAACAATATTCTATTTTCATCTAACAACTTTGGATAGTATTTTTTTAATTGATTGATGTTTGAAGCATAATTTAAAGCATTGCTTTCTATCAAGTTTTTAGAAATAATTTCTTTTAATATTTCCTCACATTTGTCATCAGCTTCATTGTCGTTAATGAACTTTGTATCTTTAAGCCATTCATTATCTAAAATTTCATTAAAATGGTAAATTTTATCAGCTAATAAAGTAGCTAAAAATAAATTCAATTTAAAATTATTCCAAACAAAAACTTTATTTAAATAATTCTCATTAGTAAAATACTGGTCTTCATTTAATTTTTGATAACAAGATATAAACAAAAGTGAGTTGTAATAATACTCATTAAATTCATTGTTGTATTCATTCAACTTCAATAATGACTGGTAGTATGCTAACTTTGTTCTAATGGCAATAAAGTTTTCATCTAATGGACTAGATAAAGAATCTGAAACTTGCTTCAAAAAATCAACACTTTCATTTAAGTTATCGCTGAGTAATAAGTATTTAATAATTTCACAGTTAATAACACTAATAGAATTAATTCTTTTCATATATCCATCATTCTGATTAACTTTTTTTTCATCTAACTCTATTAAAACATTTTTTATTTTCTTTAAAGATTCAATTTTTGATTCAGATGTTAGTCCTGAAACATCTTTTTGTAAAATGTAAATTAAAAAGTCAACAACTTTTAAATCATTCAAATTCTTAATTATAGGCTCAACAAAGTTTTCAAATATAGATAACTTAACATTGTTATCTAACACTTTGGATATGTCTTCATCAAAATATAAGTATTCAAGTTTTTCAGATAACTGAAACCAAAGTTTTTGATCATTTAAAACTGTTAAATCACGTAATAAACTTGAAACTTCAGTAGCTTCAGTAGGAATTTTTGTGCTTAGCTCAAATATAAAAGCTGACATGTTGGTTATTTAAATATAATAAAGATTTGATGTGGTTGTTTTTGTGTATTATTTTTTTCTGATGTTTGATAATCTTATGTTTAAAGATTGAAATTACATTTTTTAATGTGTGTGTAACTTATTTTTTTTTTTTTTGCCACCGAAAACCATTAATTTTCATAAAACTCAAAAAAAATCTATTCACAATGTATCTCGTGATTAAAGTTTAGCGCTTAATGTTTTGTTGCCTTAATTTTACAATTAACAATATTTAAAAATATTTTTTAAAGTTTTAAGCGCATGTTTGTTTGTTTTTAATGCCTACATTGTGTTTGTATTTTTATAATGCTTATATTTATTGTAGTTTGACAATTATGATATAATAAAATTTAAATATATTTAATCACTGGAATACTGAATATAACTCCAAAAAGCATAATATGTGGTTAAATCTGTGTGTGCCTTTTTGTTATTACATGTTTATAAAGTTAATAATCTTTTTGAATTCTTAAACTATATTCATAATTACTTGATGAAAATATGATCTTCAATGATGTATTGCTCTACAGAAATGGCTATTCCTTTGTGGAATAAAATACATATTAATTAATTATTAATAAAAATTTGTGTACTAGTTATTTACTAACTATTTTTATTTGTTTTAGTGGTTACTTTTTTTAACAAAAGTATAGATAATTATTATTTTGTGTTATATATTAGTTGTTTTTTGTGAATTTGTTAAATAATAGTTATTATTGTTAGCATAATTCTTTGTGGAATGTATTTTTTAATAATTGTTTTTAAAAAATGTAATATCTTTTTTTGTATATTATTAATCAATAATAAAAATACACACAAAATTCATAAAATATATTAGCAATCATATTTGAGTGTAATATTGATATGTATATATAATTAAAAAACCTAAAATTATTCACATGTTTTATTTTATTTCCACTAAAACTATTTAATAAAACACACAACAAATAAAAGAAATGTAAAGTTAATAGACTTTAAAATAACTATTTTCATATTTATCTATATTTATTAAATATATAAAGCTGTCAGCAAAAATATATAATAAACAGTAAGATTTTATTCTTATAACTAGTACAGAAAATAAAATAGAAGTTTAAAAGAAATTGTATTTCAAATTTGAAATTATTATAATAAAAAATTTATAATACATGTTTATCTCCGAAATAAACGTTCAAAAATATTATACCGGAAATTAATTCAATAATATATTTTAAGTAATAATTTTAAATTGTAAAAATAAACTTAAATAAACTACAACAGTTTAGTCTATGTAAGTTTACCAAAAATAATAAATAATAAATAAATTACTATAACCAATTTACAAAATTTTTAATATTTTGAATTTATTATTTTTATTATTTTTAAATGTTTTTTAAATATTATGAGGTTTTGTTTGCTCCGATTTTTGTATTTTAAATATTTGTTTCGGATTTAATGTTTTTAGTTAATATGATGCCAATTTTGTAATTATGATATGTTCAAGAATATTATTGGGAAAAGAATTTACAATATGTCAGTTGACATAAGACCCAAAAATCAACTGTTAATCATCAAACTAATTTTTAAGTATTTGTTAAAAATTTATGGAATTCAGCAGCTTTTATTCATACAACATCTAATAATGGATCTTAAAATTGAAGAAACAATGCAATAGAATAAGTTTATGATAGAACAAAAATAATTTAACATAATCATCTAAGATTTTGTCTTGCTTAAATGGATTAATTATAAATATTTCTATTTAATCATAAGTTTGTTAGATTTTTAGTCTAATTTTAAAATTAATTCTTTATGAGCTTAGATTTGCTTTATGTATGTTGTCTAACCATACTAGCTTGATTAGCAGAAGTTATAAATATGTATTTAGAAATTAATTTGACATTACCAAATAGTGTATTTATATTTCCTTATATTAATAAAGTATTTCAAAGTTATTTTATTAAATAGAAAGTCATATTTGTGTCAAAGGAAATCTATAAAATTTTTTTTTTTATATTGATTTTCAATTCTGTAACAAATATCTGCGCTTGAAAAAATCTACAAAGTGTTCAAAAAAACAAAAAAAATTAAAATTTGTTCCTTTTCCACTTTTCTCATATAGAATACGTTTAAAATAAATTTAAATGTGTTTACAATTTTGAAATTTTGAAATATTATTTCCATAGCTTTTAAAAAATACAAAAAACCAAAATTGTGTTTACAAAAATATTACTTTATAATAACTTAACTAAAGTGTTTTTGTTGTTGTTGTTAGTCTTTTTTCATACTTGCAAACTTTTATTACTTACATTATTGAATTTTGTTCTTAACAATAAAAGAGGACAAATTACTATTATTATCTGTTTAGATCTGTTTTATTGTTTTGCTTTTGAAAAAAATTAAGTAAAAACAATTTCTATATTATCTATAAATAATTAAGCAAATTATTGGTATATATAAAACACTATTTATACACTATTATAACTTTTTTATATATTATATTCTTTTATTTTTTTTTTCGTTGTTGTACTAGTATATTTATCCAGTTGATAAAAGCAAAAAGGCTTGTCAAATATAAAACTCTAATAATAGATCATGTGATTAATACTGCTTTTTTTTATCATGATATTTTTTTTTTATAGTTTTTTTTTTTTTTGAAATCGTTTATAAACAAAATCATACCGAAAACATAAAGCAGGAAAAAATTATTAAAACAACAGATATACAAATTTTTTTTTTTAAAGTTTATAAGTCTAATAAATTAATAAGAATATATTGTAAAAACCAATTAAATTTAAAGCATTTACAATATAAACATGGTTGTTGAAAATATAGAATCAGTCCTTTTAATTGGTGGTGCAGGTTTTCTAGGTTTGCATTTAATAGAACAATTTTTTAAAAATGATCCAAAAACAAAAATTAGTGTTTTTGATGTTCGTCCTTTACCAGAAAAACTAAGTAAACAATTTACTTTCAATTCTAATGAAATAGAGTTTTTTAAAGGAGATTTAACAAATGAAGCAGATGTTAAAAATGCTATTGAAAAATCAAAAGCAAATGTTTTGGTTCATTCTGCTTCTCCAATGCATGGTGGAAAGACTGAAATATATCAAAAAGTTAATGTTGAAGGAACTAAAAATATATTAAAAGTAGCTAAAGAATCAGGTATTAAAGCGTTTGTATATACTTCATCTGCAGGTGTTATTTTTAATGGACAAGACATTCACAATGCTGATGAAACATGGCCAATACCAGAAGTTCCAATGGACTCTTACAATGAAACCAAAGCTATTGCTGAAGATATGGTTTTGAAGGCAAATGATCCAAAATCAAATTTTTATACTATTGCATTACGTCCAGCTGGTATCTTTGGTCCAGGTGATCGTCAACTAGTTCCTGGTTTGAGATCTGTCGCCAAATTGGGTCAATCTAAGTTTCAATTAGGTGATAACAACAATTTGTTTGATTGGACTTATGCAGGAAATGTTGCAGACTCTCATGTTTTAGCTGCTAACAAAATTTTGGACTCTACTACTGCTGAGAAAGTATCTGGTGAGACTTATTTCATTACAAATGATACACCAACTTACTTCTGGGCGTTAGCAAGAACAGTTTGGAAAGCTGATGGTCACATTGACAAAAAGGTTATTGTTTTACAAAGACCAGTAGCTATTTTAGCTGGTTATTTATCTGAATTCTTTTCCAAAATTTTAAACAAAGAACCAGGTTTGACACCATTTAGAGTTAAAATTGTTTGTGCTTACCGTTACCACAGTATTGAAAAGGCTAAAAAACTTTTAGGTTACACACCAAATGTTGGTATTGAAGAAGGTATTAAAAGAACTTTACAATGGATGGATGAAGACCTATAGATTTTTCTATAAGCAAACGAATGCATTTCCAAAATGATTTATATGTATACCACAACAATAAAAGCACTTATATATATATATATATATATATATATAATGGGTAAATTAGTTTAAAGTATAATGCACATATTGATAGTTTATTAAATAGAGACTTTACAAAAAAAAAAGAGGAAATTAATTTTTAGTTTAATGTTTCAATTAAGAAACTTTAGAGTGAAGCAATTAAGATGATAAAAACAGCAATAACTAAGTTTACAAAAGGAAAGTACAAATTTTGTGAGCCAGACTTTTCATTAACTGAGTCTGTTGATATATTCTTATCTTGTAGTGTTTTATTTTCAAAAAAATTGTTTTCATCATCAGGTGAATCTTCAAAATCTGAAACTTGAAAACTAAAATCTTCTCTATTATTAAAAGAACCATCCTCAGTATCACTATTTCTTATTCGACTATTAAACAAAGATTTTACTATAGCTTTTGGTTCTTGATCTTCAACCAATACTTTTTTAGTTTTAATATTTTTTTTTTTTGATGATTTCTTTACTAAAACTTCACAAGCATCAATATCAGACATAGACTCACAGTCTTTTAAAATTACAGACAAATAGCTTACAGATAAACTTGTATGGCAGACATCAAAGCAGTCTTTATTTAAGCTTTGTAATGCACAACATTCGCAAGATAAATCATCGGGTTTACATGTATCCAATTTGGCCAAAATTTCAGATGCACATGCAGACAAAATTTGTTTATCTTCTTCAGAACAAATTAAAAAATCTTGTGCAAAAGAATATGATCCTGCTTCTGGTTCTAAATCTTGTTTTTCTAAGTTGTTTTTTTCTTGCTTTATATCAGACTTGGTGATGGTGAAAAATATACCATATAGCACAAAAACAGATCTTAATTTCATGATATATAAGTAACACAAAAGTTTTATAATAATGAATTTTGTTTGGTTTATATATTAAAGGTTATATTTAAAAAAAAAAAAAAAAATTTTTTTTAATATTTATATATATATATAATCCCTTTACTGTATAAAGTATGATTATCTAAATTTATAAAATTTTTTGTTTTTTTCAAATAAAAAATATTTTTAATTTTTCCTAATTGGGACGTTGTTAAAAACACAAAAAAACATACATATATATATTTTTTTAATGTATTCCCATCTTTCAAAGTTCTAAACTAATCTCTACAAATAAAACAGATATTATCATCATTTGAATTTTGGATAAAACAACTTTTATGGAAATGATGTCCACATCTAAACGATAAAGTATAATCAACATTCATTTCATATATGTGTAACTTACAAAATGAACAATGTTGACTATTTACAAGCCACCCTTTAAGTTTAGCTTCGGTGTATCTATTTGCCAAAAATTTTGCATCTTTATTGAATATTTTCAAAATCATTTCTAAAAACGCTGTTTCGATTTTATAAGAAAAAGACAAATCTTTTAATAAGTCAGAACAACTTGAAACTTTTCCAAGAATCACTGTCCCATTTTCTAATACATTGGTAACTACATTTAACAAAGAGCATTCGTTACTTTTCTCATAAATCATTGAAAGTTCAACGGTGGCTGTCATTAAAGCATTTAGACTAAGTTTTTTCAAATCATCAAAAGAGGTTTCTTGATGCATTGTGAAAAAATACAAAAAGAAAGTAGACCAATTTTGTAAATTGTGGCTTTTTTTGCAAATTTCAAATGCAATATTGACAAAATATATTATGTCTTTTTCTTCAATGCCCTTACCCAAAGATATATTTGATGAAGATGCTTTCAAACATTCAGTTAGAGCTTGTTCTATCTTGTTACTGTCCATCAAAAATTTTACCAATTGTTTATAATAGCCATGTTCTCTTAATAGAGAAGCTACAGATTCAATATTATGTTTGGAAACAGGCTCTTTTTCCAATAAATCATCCAATTTCTGATTAACATGACTTTTCTTTTGTTCTCCTTCTTGAAAAATAATATTCATATAGTCTTCATAAAGAGTAAATGGAAGTTGATATCTCGAATCATTTATTATGATTTCGATAATTTTTTTTTTTAAAGAGTCATTAATTCTTGTTTTATTTATATTGCAGATGACATCTTCAAAATCAAAATCATAAAGAAACATAAGCTCAACAGATTTACCAATGTCAATAGAACATAACAGTTCAAAATTTTGTTTCACTAAATTTTCTATTTCATACAATTCCATTGAATAACTGTCGGTATTGTTATTGTACTCACTTTCATTTATATAACTATTCATATTACCATCATCACAGCCATTTAACTTTTCACAAAAAATATTTATCATCTGAAATACTTTTTCAGATTTTAAATGCAAAGCAAGTTTTAAGCAAAGTAAATAATCGCCACTTAAAAAATACACATACAATAATACATTTTCAAATTTTAATCTTTTTAGAATACCAAAGATATCATTTGACAATAGTTTAAGATCAATATGCTTTATAAGTATAAACAAAGCAGCTTCAGACTCTTTTTTGTATAAGTCGCTTATTGTTACAGCATCAAAAATCAATTTTAAATTTTGTGCTATTCTTAGTGTACTTTTTTCACTGTTTAAATAGAAACTTAAAAAAATCCCTATAAGCTTAATTAATATTGTTTGTTTAGTTTCTAAGTTCAAATATTGCTCCATTACATCAAGTAAAACTTCCAAAATCATAATATTCTCTTTTGTTTTAATTTGTTCGTCGTTTAGAAAATAAGATGCCAACAAATATAAGAAAAAACTGGCATCTAATTCAAGTAAAAATCTGAAATATGGATAAGTTGGTTCACTAGAATTATTAGCTTGAGTATAAAGTACTCTTTCACTAGTGGGTGAAAATTTTATACATGAAGCACTTGATAAAAAATTTATAACTGATATAGAAATGATTTCTCTTTCCTCATAAATTTTTTGATTAATTGTGCTAGCAAAAATATTTTGTAAAAATTCAAATAATGCATCTTTTAATAATGAATAATCAGATTTGGAAATTGTGCCAAAAACTTCAGATTTTTTTCTATTGCCAGAGAGGCACTCAATCAAATCACAAAGAGGAGTTTCAAAATCATTTAAAACTGATGTCCAAATATAAATGCAAGCTGAATAATCATGATTTTCTAAAAAATATTTCATCATCAAATCAATATTAAAACAAGATAAATCAAATTTAATTATATTTTTAACCATTTTTTCATAGTTTCCTAGAAGATTAATGTTTTCAATCACACCATTTACTAATATAGGAGGAAAATAAACACCGCTTCCTTCTATATCATTAAATAAAGACACTATTCCTAAATAAAAAGATTCTTTTAAAAACTCATTTTTTGCAGCTAAAATATTCTCAATTATAGCCAAAGAAACACTTAAATTATTCGAATTAAAATAATAGTCCATTTTGGCAGTCTTTTTAAAAAAATTAGTTATCTCATTTCTGTCATTCTCATTAATATCAGAAACTTCTGGTTTGTTATATTTTTTAATCAAATGGATAAGAATTGCTTGAACCAAAGAAGCAAATGTACTTTTAAGTTCAGCATATTTATCATTATTTTTACCTTTTTCTTCTTTATTATTATTATCATTAAATGAAACATTAAGCAATTTCCTTAAAGCTTTATTTTCATGTTCAGAGATTTCTTCCAAAAAATTTAAAGCAGTCACTGGATTTTTGGATCTTAGTTCTTGAAGAATAACATTTTGCCAGGAAGCAAACGTTCCAAGTAAAATTCCATGCCTTGTTATCAAAGATACTAATCTACTACCTGAAAAAAAAATAGATTTATGAATTGGCATTAAAATATTTTTTCCTGAAAGATCAGATGTTTGGATTATTGATCCATTGTCTAAATTCATCAATAGTAATTCATTATTTTCAAGCAAAATAAAAGATAATGATTGATCAATAAGTCTAAAATCAGTTATTTTTGATAAAGTTTTGAATTTAAATTCATCAATCAATTTCCAATTTGAACTTCCAGGTATTTTTTCACTAATATTGAATGTAAGTCCATTTAAAGTATTACCCTTATTGAAACATAAAATCCATGTTGATGAATCAACTTTAAACCAGTTTAATGTTTCGTTCTCTGTTACTGGATTTATTTCCAAATCTTTGAAAAATAGTAAGGGAAACTCTTTGTTAAAGGTTACCACTTGAATACTACTATCTGTTAAAACAGCTGTAACTAATTCATTAAATTGAGTTGTATCAGATAAACTTTCGATCTGTATATTATTGTTACTAGGATTTTTAAACAAAACCTCTTTTTCAGTCAAGTTTAGCGACGTTTCTTTAGAAAGCCACTTTTGTTTATGCGCTAAATTGATCTGATAAAACATTGTATAAAGATTTTTTTTTGTAATCTTGCTGTTATACGATACAATCAAAGTATTGTTCTCTATTCCCAAAAATCCAAAATTTTCTATATATTCTTCTTCTCCTTTCCCTTTGGCTTCAATATGAAACATTGATTCAATATTATCTAAAGAATTTTCATCTACTGCAGTATCCGTGTTATTTAAATCCCAAATTATTACAATACCGTCTACATTTGATGCAAGAATATGTGTTCCATCATTAGACATTTTTATTTTTGATATAGGTTTTTGTAATTTGTCATTTTTGGGATCAGAAAATAAGGTTAGCATTAAAAACTCATTGTGATTGAAGAGAAGAATATGTCCTTTTGTAGTACCTACAGCAATAAAATTTTCTGTCAAAAGTAATGTTGTAGGTGGTGGAAAATCTGAAATTTTGTACATATTTGAATACAATTTTGACAAAGCTTTCCAAAACAGCAAATTTTGACTTCCAGATTTTTTATTTTCTCCTTTTACTTCTTCTTCTTCTAGCTTATTAGCCTCTTCCCAAGAAAAGTTTTCATTAGCTTCTGTATTTTTTGTTATATGTTTTGATTTTAATTTGCAAAAAAAATCACTTATAATCTTTTCAGTAAACTGTTCATTTCTTTCAAAAGGATTCATTTCATCTATATCCATAATTGAATCAAATTCAATATTAAATGGTTCATTTGTGATAAGGGGACTATTGGAAGGGTCAATTATATTGGTAGTAACTATCATTTATAATAATGTAAAATTGTGGTAGGGGGTTATTTTTTTCTACCAGACTTGAGAAGGAAAAAAAAGAGGAAATATATGTTATTAAGAAAACGAATGGTTCATATATGATAGATTTGTTTACATGATCTCACTTATAAGGTTTATATTTCAGTATAAACATTAATTAAGTTTTTTTAAATCAAAAGAAAAACAAAAAAAAAAAAAAAAGGCTATTAAAAAATATTAAATTATAAAATATTTCACGTGATATTAACCATTACATTTAAACAAAACAAGATTCAAGCTTCAGCATTAACTTATTTCAGATAAAAATGTTCTTATGTTTTTCTTTTTTTTCAAAATAATAAGCAATCTTCATTTAATTTATATGTTTATATATATATATAAACTGTTACTCTACATATTTTTCAATGCTATTTCTTAACTGTATAATATCTTTATAACTTACAGGAATTTTAAAAGTTGTATCAGAAAAATTTACATTACCTCTAACATCAGTCTTATCTGGCGTTACTAAATCCAAAAGAGTAGTATCATTTTCAAACTTGATTTGATCTTTTTTTATTAAATCCTCATCAAATTCATCAAATTCGTCTTCCTTTTCAATATATTCAACTTGTTCATCAACTTCTTCAAAATCAGGAGCTAAGCTTGCCCATTTTGGTGGTAGATTAACTGACCAATAGAAAACATCTCCACTATCCACCCCAGTAGCAACTATACACATTTTATTTGCATCCCAGTCAATGTCTGAAAGCTCTTCTCCAGCATTTTCATATATCTTCACCAAAGATCCATTACTTGTATCCCAAAGAAACAACCCCGTTTCATTAGTAGTCCCGTGAGCTGAAGCAATTAAAAACTCACCACTATGTGGGTTTAGGCCCATACTGTTCCATTGAAGTCTATTGATCACATCTTGATATTTATGTTTTAAATTAATCTTTATTTTTTTGTTGTTATCAATTTCATTGTTTGTTATAATTTTAACGTCATATTGGCGAATTATTCTATCTGATGAGTTGACACATAAATTGTTTCTCGATTGTGACATTATTATTGTTTTTATAGAAGATGAGCAAACTTTTAAATAACTTATTAGTTTTATATTTAATAGATTTGACATATCATAAAACATAAGCCATCCCTTGGATGTTCCAATAATACAGATGTCTTCTGACAGCTCAAGACTTACACAATTTCCGTATTTTTTTTCATTTTCAAATATATCTTTTATAAAATTAATTTTTTCTAAATCATAATTATTGTTTTCGATAGAATCATAGTTCAAAGCTCTACTTTGAGTTCCATTTTTTATATCAACAATCAAAGGAATACAGGTTCCTGAAGCACATACAATAGCATATTCATTTTTTTCATTATAAAATCTAGCATCCCAGATTGCTGATTGAAACTCAAAATTCTTACAGTTACAATTATTATTATTATTTTCAATATTAAATTTAGAATTTTCAATAAAATGATCAAATTTACAAGATAAATCCCAGAGTTTAACTTTAAAATCTTTTCCTGCTGAAATAATATATCTGCTACAAGAACTCCATCTTAATGATTGAATTGAAAGTGTGTGGTTTTGCATTTGACAAATTTGTTTATTTAAATTGTCAATTTGAAGTGCAGTTTCATTAATAGTATTTTCATCCTCAAAAACAGTATTATGCCCCAGATATAGAATTAGTTTCATAGTGTCTGCATCATATATGATAATAGATCCATCACTACATCCTATTGCAAGGTAGTCTCCGGTGTGGTTGAATTTTTGTTTTATAGCTTTAAAAGGGTAAGTATTGATAATTCCATTATAATGTTCAGGGTAATCCTTTAAAACACAAAAAGGATCATGAAGTAATAAATTTATTGACATTTTCAATTATTTAGTGTCTTGGTAACTTTTTTGTATATCAATGAGTTTTTTTTTAAAAAAAAAAGTTAATAACATTTATATTTTTGTTCTATTCATGATGTTATATCCGACTACCATTTTAGTCAATAAACATAAGCACAAATTATGATTGTGTGTATGAGAAGAAAAAAAAAATTTTTTTTTTTTTGATTTGTTGTTAATTTAAAAAATGAAGTTAATAATAAAAAATTAAAATATAAAATATAAAATATAAAATATAAAATCCAAGCTTTTTTTAATATATTATTACTATTAAATATATATATTTTTTTTATTTCTTTTCTTAAAAAAATAAAATAAAAAACTAATGAAATTAGGTTTATTAGTGCATTTAATTGCATTTTTTGTTTGCTTGGTACCATTCAACACAGCATTTTATGTATATTTGACAGGTGGTGAAAAAAAATGTTACAATAAAGAATTAAGTAAAGATACCATATTGAATGGTAAATATTTATTAGAAGTTTATGACAGTGATAAAAATGAATATGTACCACCACAAGGTAATGAAGTGGGAATTATCATTGATGTTGAAGAAGTCTTTGATGATTATCATAGAGTAGTTCATCAAAAAGGTACATCCAACAGTGAATTCACTTTTGTAGCATTAGATTCAGGTGAACATAGAATATGTTTTCAAGTTCAATCATCTGGATGGATTGCTAAAGTTAAAACTAAATTTGATATACAATTTGAAGTAGCTCATGATATAGAAATTTTAGATTCTAAACAAAAATCTAAGCAAAAGACAATACAAAATAAAGTGAATATCTTGAGTTCCAAAGTGAAAGAAATTAAAAGAGAGCAAGATTTAGTGAGAGAAAGAGAATCACAATTTAGGGATTTGTCAGAATCTGTCAATGGTAATGTTATGTGGTGGGGTATAATTCAATTAATCGCTTTAGGTTTAACATGTTTATGGCAATTAAGGAGTTTAAAAGGTTTCTTTGTGAAACAAAAAATATTATAAAAATAATGAAAATGTATTTTTAATAGAAACTATATTTACTTTCTATGTTTTGCTTTTTTGATAATTTAATATATACATATATACATATATATATAAGAATTTTAGAGAAAAATAAACGTAATAAAAAAATTGTATATGTATTTTACCCGGACTTTATGTCAAATGTCTGTGTTTATTTATGATTGTTTGTTTGTTTTTTGTTTTTTTTTAGTATAAGAAAAAAAAAGGAAGAAAAATCAATTTTAAAGCCACAAAAATTGTTTGAATATCTAACTATTTTTTTATATATATTTTAATATAAAAACCAGATACTTTTAAACACCAATAATCACTTGTGTTTTTTTGTTGTTTTTTTTTTGCATTCATATACATATATGGTAAATTCATTCAATAAAAATGAAATTGGACTTTTAACTCCAAGAAAAAATGCTTCAAAAAAAGAAATAAAAGAACATATTAACACAAGCAATTATTTAAATACACCTGAGATATCACCTGAAAAGCTATTGAAACATAAAGAAAGACCCGGAAATGATGCTAATGGAGAGATTGAACTGCAGAAGGCAAGAAAGATGTTAAATTTTGATGATGATGATTATGATTCTATTCTTTCTTTCAAATCATCACCATCAAAAAGAAAAATTAGTCACAACGTTAATGAACTTGGTGATACTGAAAGGACACCAAGCAAAAAAACAAGTCCACTAAAGTCAAAATCAGCTCCATCACAGTCGTTATTGTCGTCACCTCTGAAAAAGTCTAGATCCAATACCAGAACATCACCTTTTAAATCACCTAATAAATCCTCTTCCCAATATACAGACAGATTTTTACCTAACAAAACAGGTTTGGATAAGAATGTGATTGATTCTTTAAGTAAAGTTATCAAAAAACAAGAAGTTAGTAGTAACAGATTAAGTTTTATACCTAATGGAACTGTTATTCAAAACCCAAACAATCAACAAACCACATCTAATGTCAACGAGGAGGAAACACAAGCCAATGAGGTATTTGAGGAAACTATATTTAATAATGATGAGATCGAAAAGTGTTCTGAATTGTATACTGAACATTTTGTTGAGATTCAAAAAAAAAGACAATCTAATCAAGTGTTTGACGTTTTGCTAAAGAATGAAATATTTGGTGATAAATTGGATAAAATAAGTGATAATAAAACATCAAACTTAGATGTGATTAGAACTAGTTGTGATAAAAAGAAAGAGGATAGAGATATTTTCAACTTAATAAAACAGAAAACAAACCTGTTAAAATTACAATCTCAAGATGAAGAAAATAAAGAACAGCATTTTGAAGGAGATGAAAAAGAAGAGGAAGAGCAAGTAGACAAAAGAGGTTTGCAAGATATGGAATTTATAAATGATTCTTTAAAATTGAATTCAAATAACAAGCATAAAAAGATTAGTATGTTTACTTATAAAGATGATGAAGATATAAGTGACAAGAAAACTGAAATTAGCTCGAAACTTTTAACAAAAAAAGATGTTTTCTCTCCAGCCAAAGGGCAATTAATAAAATCTAAAAAAAATATAGCCACATCTATTTCAAACAGTAATGTTGATTTGAGAAGTGATTCTAAAAAATTGCTTTTAACACCAGTAAAAAAAGTAAGAGAGGTTTCAAAAATACCATACAGAGTATTAGATGCACCAGGATTGGCAGATGATTTCTATTTAAACTTAGTCGATTGGTCCAAAAAAGACTGGTTAGGTGTGGTTTTAGATAAAAAATGTTTTTTAACTCATGAAAAAAATGGAAACATTATTGAATTGGATGATTTAACAAATCACCAATCTTTGACACATAGCTCTATAAAGTGGTCTAATACAGGTGATTATTTAGCACTTGGTTTATCAAATGGTATAACAGAAGTTTATGATATTGAGAAAACAAAGCCTATAAGAACATTTAGTGGCCATTTAGATAGAGTAGGTTCTTTATCTTGGAACAACCAAATATTGACAAGTGGATCTAGAGATGCCACCATTCTTCACAGAGATATGAGAGCTCCTAATCAATATGTTGCTAAGATTGAAACACATGAGCAAGAAGTTTGTGGGTTGACTTGGAATGTTATTGAAAATAAACTTGCCAGTGGAGGTAATGACAACTTAGTGTTTGTTTATGATGGTTTATCATCAAAAGCAACTTACAAAATAAACGAGCATAAAGCAGCAGTTAAAGCTTTGGCCTGGTCGCCTCATGCATCTGGTGAATTAGCAACAGGGGGTGGATCAGCAGACAAATTTTTAAAAATTTGGAACATTAACAACGGTACAAAGATAAAAGAAGTTGATACAGGATCACAAATATGTAACATTCTATGGTCAAATTTAACAAATGAAATTGTAACCTCTCATGGATTTTCCAAATTCCATTTAACTTGTTGGGATTATGAAAGATTACAACCATCAGCTATATTAAAAGGGCATACTTTTAGAGTTCTGCATTTAGCTTTATCGAGTGATGGAACAACAGTTGTCTCAGGTGCAGGGGATGAAACTTTAAGATTTTGGAAAATATTTGAAAATAATAAAAAGATTAAAGGCGCAAGAATATTTGGGGGATCTAATCTTTCCCAAATTACACTCCGAAATAAAACTTCATCTTTGAATAAAAATGACGATATTTCAAAATCTTTAAGATTTCTAAGGTGATTTTAATTATATAAGTAAATAAATAATAACAAATTCATATTTTTTTATAAACCTTGTTTTATGTTTTAGATTGATTTCATAATACTGAGGCGGAAAAAATATATATGAAATGAAATGTTCGGGTAACAAAAAATAATTTGTTTACTTTTAATTGTTTATACTGTAAACAATTAATAAAATTGAAGATCAAAAGCTAATTCTTAAGTTGATTCTTGAAATTTAAAAACAGCAAATTAAAATTTTATGTTACTATAAATTTTAAACAAAAAAATAACTTATTGTATAAGTTATTTTTTTATTTAATTAATTTTAAACTTTTTTCTTTATTTTTTGTTTACAAATAATAAAAAGAATAATTATTTTTATATATATTTTAATCTATTCAAAACAAAAAATTTATCATATTTTAAAAAAAAGATTTAAAAAAAAACTTTTAAACTGTAAACATTCACTATAACTTTTCTTTTGAAAAACTAGAATAGCTTCTTCAAAATATAAATATTGACCAATAACTATTATACTCAATAAATTAAATTAAAAAAAAAAAAAATAATTATGGGTTTTTCTAGTTAAAAACAATAAAAATATTTTATTTAATTAGTTAAACCATATATTATAATATATATTTAAACCTTAATTCCATTAAGACAATAAAAATACTTAAATTTGAATTTACTTTTAAATACATTTTTAACTACTTAATTAATTAAACTAATTTACCATTTTTTAAAAAAAAAGTGTTCAGGCAATTATCTTAAGCGATATATATGAGTGTTATTTTTTTTTTTTTTTTTTTGCCCCCACTTCATATTAGAATTTTCAAATGTCCTATATAAAAAAAAAGATGAAGATTTTTGCTAAGCATGACTCACACATAGGATAGGGTAAAACTTTGGAGAAAATATCAAAAAAAATTTTTTTTTTTTAAATTCAGTTGTGCTAATTTTCTTTCAATTATATATAAAAAATAACACTATTGTATATGTTATTTCCCCCTTTTTTTTTTAAAAAGAAATAAAAAATATATAACCAACAAAATAAAATAAAAAAACAATAAAGAAACCAAAAAAATGTCTTTACAATTGAGAGGTGCTTTTGAAAGAGCAACTGCTGAAAAGAGAAATGCTTTAGTTTCATTTATAACAGCCGGATATCCTACTATTGATTCAACCATTCCAATTTTAAAAGGTTTCCAAGATGGTGGTGTTGATGTTATCGAATTAGGTTTGCCATTTAGTGATCCAATTGCTGATGGTCCAACTATTCAAGTTGCTAATACTAAATCTTTAGAAAATGGTGTTACTTGTGAAACCGTTTTATCATTGGTCACAAAAGCTAGAGCAGAAGGTATCACTTTGCCAATCGTTTTAATGGGTTACTATAATCCTATTTTAAACTATGGTGAACAAAAATTTGTTGAAGAATGTGCTAAAGTAGGTGTAAATGGATTTATCATTGTTGATTTACCACCTGAAGATGCTGTTAACTTTAAGACTCTATGTTCCAAAAATGCTTTAAGTTTGATTCCTTTGATCGCTCCAAGTACTACTGACGAAAGATTAGAACTATTAGGAAACTTAGCTGATGCATTCATATATGTTGTTTCCAGAATGGGAACCACTGGTGTTAAAAATGGTAAAGATGCTAATAGTGGTGACTTAAAATCTTTATGTGAAAGAGTTAGAAAATACAGTAATGGTGTTCCTATTGCTGTCGGTTTTGGTGTATCTACCAGACAACACTTTGAGGATGTAGGTACAGTATCTGATGGTGTTGTTATTGGTTCTAAAATTGTTGATTTGGTTTCTAATATTGAATCTCCTGAAGAATGTTACAAGGTTATTAAAAGTTATGCTGAAGAAATATTAGGTGGCTCTAAAAAACATACACCATTAACTAAAGAAGAATTTGAGAAAATTCATCAACAAGAATTAGTAAAGGCTAAATCAGAAAAAATCAAAGAATATGAGTTTGAAGAAAAAAGAAAGTTCTCTCAAACTTTTGGTGATTTTGGAGGTCAATATGTTCCTGAAGCTTTGTACACTTGTTTGAAACAATTAGAAGTTGCATTTGAGAAATGTGTCGCTGATGAAACCTTCTGGAAAGAGTTTAGATCTTTATATGATTATATTGGTAGACCGTCTTCTTTACATAAAGCTGAAAGATTAACAGAACATTGTGGTGGTGCTAACATTTGGTTGAAGAGAGAAGATTTAAACCACACTGGTTCACACAAAATTAATAATGCATTAGCCCAAGTTTTGATCGCCAAAAGATTAGGTAAAAATAAAATTATTGCTGAAACTGGTGCTGGTCAACATGGTGTTGCTACTGCTACTGCTTGTGCTAAATTCGGTATGGAATGTACTGTTTATATGGGTGCTGAAGATTGTAGAAGACAAGCTTTAAATGTATTCAGAATGAAAATTTTAGGTGCAAATGTTGTTCCTGTTACCAATGGTACACAAACTTTGAGAGATGCTACTTCTGAAGCTTTCAGAAAATGGGTTTCCAATTTGGACACTACCCATTACATTGTTGGTTCTGCTATTGGTCCTCATCCATACCCAACTTTAGTTAGAACTTTCCAATCTGTAATTGGTCAAGAAACTAAAGAACAATTTAAGAAAATGAACAATGGTAAACTACCAAATGCTGTTGTTGCTTGTGTTGGTGGTGGTTCTAATTCTACTGGTATGTTTTCTCCATTTGAAAAAGACTTGGAAGTTAAGCTTTTAGGTGTTGAAGCTGGTGGTGATGGTATTGATACTGCCTATCATTCCGCCACTCTAACAGCTGGTAGACCAGGTGTTTTCCATGGTGTTAAAACTTATGTTTTACAAGATAATGATGGTCAAATTCATGACACTCACTCTGTCTCTGCTGGTTTAGACTACCCTGGTGTTGGTCCAGAATTAGCTATGTGGAAAGCCACTGGTAGAGCTGAATTTATGGCTGCTACTGATGCTCAAGCTTTATTAGGATTCAAGACTTTGTCTCAATTAGAAGGTATTATTCCTGCTTTGGAATCTTCTCATGCTATTTATGGTGCCATGGAGTTAGCTAAAACTTTACCAAAAGATCAACATATAGTTATTAATGTTTCTGGTAGAGGTGATAAAGATGTTCAAAGTGTCGCTGAAGTATTACCAAAACTAGGTCCAATAATTGACTGGGATTTAAGATTTGAGGACTGTTAATAAATTTATTTAAAGGCTTTTTTTTTTAAAAAAAAAATAAAAAATAAAAACAATTATATATTAGTAAAACAAAAAAATTTTTTTTGTTTTATTTAAGAGTTTTAAAACAATAGAGCGACGTATCATGTGACATACTATGAGGAAACAAAAAAAGAAGAAGAAAGAAGTTTAATTTTTGTTTCTTTTTCTTTTGTCAAAAAATTTCTTTTATTATTATTAGTTTATTTTAAATGTTTAATTTGAATAGTGAAATTAATATATAACCAAAGTTTGAAAGTTTTAACTCACAATTAAATTATTTTTATACTAAATAAAGTTTTATTTTAAATTAATAACAATAATATATATATATATATATTGAAATAATATTAAAGTTTAAAGATAATGAAAACAAGGAGAAAATCAAACAATAAAGCTTTGAATGATTTTGAAGTTGATCATAGAGAAACAAGTGGTAGACGATTGAAACACGACAAAAACGGAAATAGAGTAAACAAACTAATAGCAAAAGATGATATTATAAATTTAATAAATTTTTTTTCTTCTAAATCTAATAATCAAAGATTGAAAAACAACCTTATGGGACATTGCAATGATTATTACAATCTACATTATAAATTTGATGATCCAAATGATAGCAATGCTTATTTAAATTCATTAGATCTTTATTCTGCAAAAACACACAAGTTTTTAAATGAAACATGGGAAATAAAAAATTTTTCTTCAACATTAGAATTTAATGCTGAATTTCTGTTTAGTGCGAATGAATTCAAAAATAACCTTCATTATAATAATACTAATCAACCTTATCTTCGAATGAGACAACGAAAAAGAAGCAAAACTTATAATAAAAGAGAAATGTTGAAATTCTATAAAATGGCAAATCCTAAAAAAAAAAGAAACAATGATTTTGTGATAAATACAGATGATGATGATGATGAAGAAGAAGAAGATGAAGATATGGTTTTGGATAATCTTGATGAAATTCAAATATCTGATGAGGATGATGATTCAGATACTGAAGAATATATGGAGGAAGGCTTATATTGTGAAGGGATAGTTTCATTAGAGAATGAACACATCAAACTACTTGGTTTAGCTACAAAAAATGGATACCTAAACTTTAAGATAATAGATAAAAATAACAGAATTAACAGAGACGGAATTTCACTGTATTTAAACTTTCCAATAAAAGAGATAAGTTTTATAGAAATTGACAATGAAAATCACCTTGGTATTGTATACTGTATATTGACAACAGGTGACTTATTTTTTATTGATTTTAGATTTGATTATTCTGAAGGAGCTGAGCTGAAGACAATGGTTAGCTACAAATATAATATATTAAGAAAAAGCTTATTTCAAAACTCAAAATTTGTTGATTTAAAAATAGTTGATAGTATTTTAAGTGACAACCAACTTCTTTATGAATTTGTTGTTTTAGATAGATATGGTAATTACACGAATGGTAATTTAATTTATATTTTTGATGAACCTACTCTTAAAGTTAATTTAAATATTTCTACTAATGATGACTCTAAGTTCAAAGGATCTTTATTTGATATATTTAATTTGGAACTACCATATAAACAGATAGTACTTGGCCCAAACAAAGATACAATGTTTTTATTTGACAACACCAAAATATTATCTGTAAACAAGGAAACAAAACAATCACTGTTAATAACACAACATAAGTTTTGGTCAAAAATTATAAAATGTTTTGATGCTTGTGAATTTGTTGTACTGCTTACAAATATGGAATTGATAGTAGCAAGGAAAATTGAAGATGAAAAAGGAAATGCTTTTTTAGAAAGAGTCATCTCAATTAAACATTATTTTAATTTAGTGAAAAATAGTGATTTGTCGTTGAATGCTTTCAATGATAATTTAAATGGTGTTTTGTTTGTATTTGTTAAACCTTTGAATATACTTTATATTTTTAATATTAATTCTGAAACTAATGAGCTAAGTTTAATGAATAATATTCCTGTTTCATGTGTTTTTGAAAGACTATCAAAAAGGAATAAAAAATCTATTTATCTTATAAAAGATTCACTTTATTTTATAAGCGAAGTAAACGGAAAAGAAAATTTGCAAACATTCAACTTAATTGAAAATAATGTACATAAATCTAATTTAAAAGTAATTGATAAACTAATTATAAATTCAGAGGTTTTAAGAGGAAATGAAAAAGAAGAAGAACTATTAAATCATCATAACATTGAATTAAAGTTTGAGAAGGAATTTAGTGGAAGAGAGAATATAAATAAATATATTCAAAAAAATAAGGTAATAAATATTTCTTTGGCATCAATTCTTAGTGAAGGTGAACAAATTGATTTGTTAGAAGAGTTTGGTAACAAATTTTATGAAACTTTAAATGAGAGATATGGTGATGAAAACTTATATGGATCAATTGCAATGTCTAACATTTTAGCTTTGCCAAATGAAATAACCAATTTGGCTCAATTTAAAGATTTCAACGAACAACTGTGCCAGAGTATAAACACATACACCTCTTTTAAGATAATAAACCAGTATGATGATGATGAAAAAAATATTCAAAAAATATGGAATAATCAATTAGTTTTAATAAATGTTGAAAACATGAACTCTAAAAAAAAATTTGTACAGAAATTTAAACACAGATTTAAAGATAATAATTTTGTTTTATTAAAAAAAGGAATTGATCAATGGAATCCTGAGAAATTTAAACTACTAGATGTTGATAAAAATTATCATAACTTTAGCAAAATACAAAATAAAAGTTTCAATACATATCAATCTCAAAAAAAAATAAGAAATATTATCTCTAAAGATTTTGGTGAATTGGTCAATAGCAACACATCTTCTCAACCATTAAATTCAAACTCACAAAAACATTTATATTCTCAAAGTAATATTATGTCTCAATGGAATGATAGTAGCTTAATAGGAAGTACTCAAAAACAGGCAAATGATAAAGAAGTTCTTTCAAAACTTGATTCAGATATAAGTGATATTAGTGGAAACCAAAATACAAAAAAGAATAAAAATACTTCTAAAAAAGTAAAAAAATCATCTCAACAAACTGTCAAGAAATTGAAAAAACCAAAAAAACAAAAAACTATAGGTGGAACTAGTGGATTTTTTTAACTTAATATATATATGTCTATAGATTGATGGTGAAAATATTTTAAAGTTGTTAATTAAATCATCGGACCTTTTATCCTATTTATATTAAGATGCTTATTTAATAAAATCAAATGAATTCATAAACAATAGAAAAAAAAAACATACTTTTTTTTTTTGAATATAAAATTAGAAACTTGAAAAAAAAACAAAAACAAAAAAAAGATCATGTTCAGATTCTTTCAATAATTAGAACATCATTTTATTATAACCAAATAACACAACAGCTTCTTAAAAGTTGAATGAAATACATTTCAAATGCGTAAAACAAAGATTTATAAAAAAAAAAAATTAAATAGAAATAAAAATTTGTGGTTTAGAATAAGTTTTTTAATAACTTTATTATCTATTTTTTTAGTATATTTTAAAGATCAATCAGAAATAGCAGTTCTTGAAATTTTATATAGATATAACTTTATTAATACTAAAATATCTTCTTTGCATGAAAGCAGTTTAGCAAAATTTAATAAAAATATTGATATTACACCAAATCAAGATACATATAATAATTTTGAAAAAAACTTAAATACAAGCTTATTTGAAGAAATACAAGATGTACACAATAACAATACAAAATTAAGATGGTCAACATATAAGCCTAAATACTATTTTCAAATGTCTGACTATCCATTTAGCGGTATTGATATTGGTACTTTATGGCACAAAACCTCTGGGAATACTCGTGTTCATAATGTGAATCAGTTTATTAATTCATTTTTAAAAAACTTGAGATATAAAGCCTTACCAAAAAGTGAAAAAATCACATATGACTATGATCTTTATGACCCATTGGTTGGTTATGGAAAACAGATTGTAAAAGATTTTGAAAATAATGTTATACTTCATTTTGAGTTTATAACTGAAGGAGATGAAATGGCTTATAAAGTAAATGGCTATCCATTGAATGCTAAAAAAGGTGATTCAGTTTCAATGATTACTTTTTTGAATCAGCAATACGGTGATGATGATGAAGGTGGGGAGCTTTATTTAAGCAATCAATTTCGAAATGACTCTGTAAATATAAGAGAGTTTAAAGGATCTAATTCAAAAATAGATAATTATACAATAACTGTAACAAATGTGTTAGGAACACCTTATTCTCCTGAAAACATAAATGATTATCCTAATGTTTCTAACTATATTAATAATCATTTATCTTTAAAGTTACAAAATAAAAATAGTCATCAAATTTCTGATATATTTGACTATCTTATGAAAAGAATTGCTTCTTTCTTTTTGAATATTCATGGTACTACTTTTCAAACTTTAGACATGGTAAATATTCATCAATTGCTTGACGTGGAAACTCAACCAGATTTTGATAAAACTAAACAGGAAAGTTTAAACAGTGGAAATTTACATTTTTTACAATCTTCATATTCCTTAGATAACCCTTTTCAATATAATGTTATTTTCAATAGAAAAGACAAGATTATTTCAGATGAAAATATTGATTATATGTTTACACAAAAAAGAATTAAAACTGAAAACATTTACAACTTAAAGTTTTCTAATAATAGTGTAACTGAAATTGATAAATTTGATTCTTTTTCTAAAACAACATTTGCAAATTTGTTTTCTTCTCTTCAATTTTCTGAGGGAACATTTACATACAAGGATTACGAAAGTGATGATATTGAGTCTGTTGAATTAGGTCCATATGGACTATTGCACTTATCTCCTTCAAGAAATTTTTTCCCTAGAGGATTTTATTGGGATGAAGGTTTCCATTTGGCCACACTAAAATTGTACTCTTCTGAGCTGAGCTTGAAAATAATTTATGATTGGTTTTCTGTGATGATGGACAAGGAAACAGGTTACATTCCTAGAGAACTATTTTTAGGAGATGATAATAAAGATGGCGTTGATGAGAGATGGATAACACAGTACGGTAATGTCGGAAATCCTGATGTATTGGTTTGGTCTTTTATTGATATTTTGGATGAAGTTTTACAGAATAATGATGTAGATGGTTTATTATTGATAAAAAAACTTTTAATTCAAGATAATCTTTATGAAATGTTTAAAAAACGTTTTGATTGGGTTACAAAACTTCAATCTATAGGTATCAATGAGATAAATACTTGTTTTAAGAAGTCATTAATTAGTGAAAAGTTAAAAGGTATCATTGAGGAGAAAAACATATTTAAGTGGAAGGGTCAAAGCAAAGACCATTGCTTCCCATCTGGGCTGGATGACTATCCAAGAGGAATGACTCATAATAATGAGATTCCAAACTTTTATACATCTGGTTGTGAAATTCATGTAGACTTGATGTCATGGATAACATTATTTTCAAAAAATTTGCAAAAAATAGCTAATTTTTTGTCAATTGAAGATGAAGCAAGTTATTATAAAAAAATAGCTGAAGATACTTTTAAAAACTTAGAGTTATTAAATTATGATACAAATAAAAATATGTATTGTGATGTTGCTGTGAAATGTGATAATAAGAAAATGGAACATGTATGTCATGAAGGGTATGTTTCCCTTTTTCCATTCATGCTAAGATTAATTGCAAAAGATGATACTGAAAAACTGAAACATATTGTAGATATCTTAGGGAATAGTGAAGGACTGTTTTCAGATTTTGGTATTAGATCCTTATCTAAAAAAGACCAATATTACAAAACCAATGAAAATTATTGGAGAAGTAAAATTTGGGTAAATATGAATTACTTGATTTTAAAATCTTTATACTTTTATTTTGGTGACAATAATGATACTAATTCACAATTGCATGTACAAGCATCAAGTATTTATAAAGATGTTAGATCAAACATAGTAGAAAATATGTATACAAATTGGCAAAAAAATGATTTAGGCATTATATTTGAAAATTACAATGATGAAGGTGGTGATGGTATGGGTGTAAAAGGATTTACAGGATGGAGTTCTTTGATTATAAACATTTTATATGAACTTCCAAATAGTATATAAAAAGAAAAAGAAAAAAAAAGCCATTGAAGTTTTCTATATATATATTTAAAAAAAACTATTTGCCCCATTAACCTTTATTTAAAATATAGATTTACAAAATAACTATATATTGTTGTTATACCACATATGTGCATTTTTCTTTTATCTTTAAAACTTTAAAGTTGCTGTAATATTAAAAAAAAAAAATCATTAAACTTTACTGTAGGTTTTTAAAAAACTGAAATAATAATTTATATTTTTTGCATTTAATGTTAGGAATAACATATAATAAAAAAAAAAAACAACAATTTGAGTTGCACTTAGTTAAGTTCAATAACACTAATATTTTTTCTTTAATACTACTTTTGTTATATAATAATATTAATTAATTCATTTCAAATTATGTATAATATACATACAATTTTAATTATAAATAATTTTTTCAAATTTTTTTGTCAAATTAAAATTAATTAGCTTCTTTAGCTCAGTAGGGAGAGCGCCAGACTGAAAATCTGTAGGTCCCGCGTTCGATCCGCGGAAGGAGCATTTAATTTTTCCAACTTTTTTAACTTGATAAGTTTATTCAACTAACTGTTGAACAAAAGAAAAGTATTTTTTTTTTTTTATTGAATATATATATTTTTTTGTTACATTGTAACAATAGTGGTTTTTTGTTTTATTTATTTATTAAATACATATCTTATACTTAGTATATCTTCAGCATTTATCATAAATATACTCCAAAATCAGTAAAAATTAGCAAAATATAAGCTTTTATAACATTTTACTAGCTTCTTTAGCTCAGTAGGGAGAGCGCCAGACTGAAAATCTGTAGGTCCCGCGTTCGATCCGCGGAAGGAGCATGTGTTATTTTTTTTTGGGTATTTAGAATATTTAAAGTAGATTTGAATTTTGACTCAATTTTTTAATTTTTCATAGTTTCTTTTTTTTCTTTCTTTTTTTGAAAAATATTTATAAAGCGATGGCTGATTAATTTTCAGTTTAAATTATTATATAAATCTCTTTGTTTCAATGATTAACTTAATAAAAGTGTTGTTAAAACATTAAAAAAAAAAAAGAGAAAAAAAAAACCAATAATGCTTTGTATAAACATAAAAAAGAGGTTATTAAAAGCTAACATATGTCAACTGTCTGGCCTTCGTCAGCTTAATGTTTCGGGATGTATTTTAAATGATTTTAAAAACTATTCCAAACAAACACAATCTAAATATTATAATAAACCTGGAATGGCTGGTTTTATAGTTGATGATAGCAATGTAAGAGACGATAAAGCTGTAATTATAAGTAGAGAAAATTATTTGAAGCCAAGAATTGAAGAATTTGAAGAATATATTGAAGGTGATGAGGAACTTGGTATAAAAGGATCATATATAAAAAAATTTGATCCATTGACTTTAAAACACAAATACAATCAAAATACTTCAACAATTCATTTACCTGAATTGATAAACCAAAAAATCAGTGAACTTCTTTTAAAGCAATATAATATCAGAACGTTTAAAGAAAATTTCAAAAAGTTTTTAGACAAATGTTTTTCTAATACTACTAATTTAAATAACATTTCAAAATCTGCTTTGGAAACAGATTTGTATATCGTATCCAATTATCATAGAGATTACTCATCAAATTATCAATCTTTAATGGAACTAAAAATGAAAGTAAATAATGAATTGAACACAAAAAAAGGTAATCTAAACACAGAACGTTTTAGTCCTAAAAAAATATTGAATATTACGAATGGACCAGCAACGGGGCTTCTTGCATTAAATGAATTAATGAAAGATGACCCTGATTTTCAACCTGATGCTTGTGAAGCTTGGTGCATGGGAAGTGAATCGATGGCAAATAGAGCTAAATGGTTTTTATCTAGCTACTCTAAACAAAGAAATCATAAAAGTAAAAACAAAACAGATGATAAAAAGTTTGTTGAGTATAAAATTAATGACAAGGGTAAAATTAATTATGAAAATATTACAATTCAAACAAAATTTTTGAAAAAAATACCATCACCAATATCATCTGATGAAAACAATAACGAAAAATTAAATTCATATGATTTGATAATTTTAGAACACTCTTTGTTAAAAAGTGAAAAGAAGTTTCCGTTAGAGGTTGAATTTAATTTGAAAAAGGCTTTGAAAGTTTTGAAACCAAATGGTCATTTGATAATTATAGAAAAAGGAAATCCTTTAGGATTTGAAGTGATTGCTAAGGCTAGAGATTTTATGTTACAGCCAACTAGATACGAAGATAGAGAAAGTGGAGGTAAAATACCAAGACCTTATTTAGAATCTTTAAAAAAACACAAAATACATACTGAAGGTTTAGAATCTAGTGGAGCCAATTATAAAGAAAAAGAGTTATCTGATGATTTTTTGGAGGAAAAAGAATATATTTTAAAAAAGGAAAAAGAAAAATCTCAATACAAATTTGATACAAATTATTATATGTCTGTTGTCGCACCTTGTTCTCACCACAATAATTGTCCATTACAGTTAAAAGATCCTGAGTTTTTCTTTTTGAAAAGTGGTAAACAAATGAAAACTTGTACTAATCAAAAAAAAGTTGAATTACCTAAATATTATATGGAATTGAATAGAGGTAAGTTGTTTGATAAAAAATATCAAAATTATGAAAATAAACTCGATGAATTTAAGAAAATAAAGGATAGAGAAGATTTTGATAATAAAGAAACAGGCATTGATAAGCCTCAGCCCAGTTTTGATTTAAGTAAACCACAATTGGTTTCAGGAAGGGAAAATAAACAAAATTATGTGATAACAAGTTATTCATATTTGATAATGAAGAGAACAAGTAATGATCCTCAGACAATCAAAGATATTGAAAATGAAAGATTGGATGCGATAAATACAGGATCAAAACAATATAAGCTTGGCTACAAAGGAAGTAATGAAACAGAATTACCTAGGATATTAAATACAGATAAAAAGAAAGGCCATATAAACATGACTTTATGTGCACCATCAGGCCATATTGAACAATGGTCTATAGGAAAATCTATGACAACAAAACAGATTTACCATGATTTGAAGAAAGCTGCTAAAAATGACTGCTGGCCACACGATTCAGACAAGTACAACAAGAGATTGAATAATAGAGCTGGAAATAAACAATCGATTTCAAAGTTAAAGAAAACTTTGTACAGTTTGAAAAAGAGTGAAATATACCACGAGCATGAGGAATTGATGCAAAAAGCTGATGAGCTATCCGGTCTAACTGACGACGATATGAAATATAATTCTTTAGAAGAAAAAGTTGAACTGGAAGCTAGATTATATGAATATGAGTTAGGTAAAAAAACAAGATGGGGTTTAAATGAAAAACAAAAGTTTGACAAGTCCCAATATAGAAAAGCCTTAGAGCTAATAAAGCAAAAGAAAATTTAACAATTTTGCAAAGTAAAATAGCATAATCTTGTATATAAAATAAACGATAATTAAATTTTTTTGTTTGCTATTATTATTATTATTTACATGTTGATATTTATATATTATTTTAGATATATTAAATTTTTTTTTGTACATTTTTCAAAAACGTATTCTTTTTGCTTTCATTTATAATCTTTTTTATAAAGTCAACTTTATTGAAATCTTCCAGTTCTTTCAATACATCAATCATACTTTTTAAATCATTATATTCATAATCAATGTATTTATTTGTTGATTTCACAAATTCATAACTTTCCAATATCAAGTCATTTTCAAATTGAGTTTTAACATATTTTTTATAAAAACGCTTATCGCTATCCGTTAGCTCAAGTGGATAAGGTTTTTTTTTCAAACTAGTATTTCTATTTAAAGAATAATTCTTATTTGATAATCTTTCATTCCAAGTTCGTTTCATAAAGTTAATATCATTGCTTGTACTACTATACTCAAGTTGAGTAATAAAAGTAGATTCATCTTTCCAAACCTTAAAAGTTTCTAGGTATAACTCTTCAATAAAACTATCAATTCTATTTTCCTTTAAATTATCGACAAGCTCATCTAAGTGTATGATATTTACAAAATGTTTGTCTAACCTTTTAGTAAACTCTTCATGGTTTTCACTATATTTCATTGGTATAGAAGTATAACTCAAAAGAATTCCTTCTTGTGTTAATAATGGATTTATTAAGCCGTTCTGACAGTTATAAACAAACCATTTTGTTAACAAATTTTTAATGTTGAATTTCAACAATGCCAAATCACTAGATTCAATAATAGCGTTCAGTTCTAATATAAATTTGGAAGGAATGGAAATTGATTCTTCTGAAATATCCTCACCATCCAACTTTTTAGAAATAGTCAAGTTTCTGAAATCGTTCCCAATATTGTAATAATGCCAATCATGAACAGCTTTACTTTCCATAATTTTAAGTTCAATTTCCTCATTCATTTTAAGCAAGGGCAATAATGGGATTTTTATTGAAGAGTCATTTTTTGAAGTCAACTGTTTAAATTCACCATTTTCAATACCAATGTCTTCCATAAGTTTAGATCTGATCCAGTTAGTTTTTGGATTTACCTGATATATTTTCAAAGAGCTTAGATTTTGTTGAGAATTTGTTTCCTCTTTACTTTTTTTTTTTTCATTTACTAATTTCATAATCTTTTTAACAGATGACCCTAAATTGCTTGTAGTTGGTTTTGATAAATCATTATTATAATATGTTTTTAATAATGAATGATAAACTTGAACCCAGAGCTCTCTTTCTCTAAAGCTTAATCTTTTAGAAAAGTCTGACAATATGCCTTTTTTAGATTTACTGCCAATAAATTTTGGTAAGATGAATTCATTGAAAAATTTAATATAAATACATCTTGCAAGTTCAACATCTTTTTCAAATAATGCAATTTCCATACAAACTTTTACAAAATCTTTATTCAATTGAGTTGCTTTTTCATTTGTAGAAGAATTAGTTGAATTTAATGAATTCAGAGCCTTTTCAACAACTGGATTATTGAAATCAATTTCATTAATATGCTTAATTAAATACTTTGTTTTTATGTTTAACTCGCTTTTTTCTTCAGGAAGTGAAATAGATTCTAAATTTTTTCTTTCTTCACCTAGTAGACCAGCAATTACACTATTATTATTTTTTGACACTGTGTTAACGTTCCCTTCTGTCAATTCTAATAAAATACCATATAACAAATCCCATGCTTTGAATCTATAACCCATAATACTTTCTGGTGTTATAGCGGATGCTTTATCAATCTTGAAGTTAGAACATACTGCAATAATAAGTCGAATAAACATAATTCTTAGTTCTATAGGAACACCAATGTAATATGTATCACATTGATCTAAATCTAATTGATGTTTGCTTTCTAATTTGTTATAGAGTTCATGAAGTTTTTCAAAAAATTCAGGATCATTAAAATAAACAGGAAGTAATGGAACTTGTTGCTTCCCTCTTTGATTCACTGAAAGTTTATTTAAGTATATTTTTTCGTAATATGTTTTCATATTTTCTTTGTATTCATCAAGCAAATCCAAACCTCCCAATAAATCTTTTTGTTTTAGTTTTGCTATTAACATATTCAAATATGTGTTTTTATCTGGTGCATTCTTTTTCAAAGATAAAAATTTCATATGTTGAAATATTTCCCATTGTTTTTCAAAGTTGTTAAAGTGTCCTAATATTTGAATCATTTGTGTTTGAGACACTCTATTTTCTACTGCTCCAAAACAATTACTAAAAGAATTTATTAACAGATTTATTTCTTTAAGTTTTAATGAATTGCCGTGGTATACAGAGGGAAAATTCTCAAGTATTTGCTTATTTGTCATACTACTTTTAATATATTTAAATTTCAAGCTAAGTATAACTTGTTGTAAAAAGTCACTGTAAATTTCTTCAACTAAAAGTTGTTCATCATCGTTTAATACAGGAATGTTGTTATTAAATTTATGTTTTATTTCCCAATTTCTGTACTCCAAAAGTTTTTTAATATCAAAAATTAATATATCAGGTGTTACTATTTCTTTGTTGCTTTGTAAAATTTGTTTATAGTTTTTAAAAAAAACATTGTAAAGAGAGAGTGGCATTTGTCTTTCACTGGTTTTATATTTTTCTAAAAAATAATTTTCAATACTTTTTAAATTTTCATAAGTTAAATATTCTAAAAAAGAAACAATCTCTGTTTCATCTTTTAAAAAAAGTTCTTTATTATTTAGCAATGAAGTTGCTAGCTTATTTGAAATATAAGTTTTTGAAAGTTTCAATTTTTTGAAATCCCCTAGTAGCAAATGCTTTTTATCTTCATTTTTAAAGACAATTGCCTGTAATTTCTTCAAAAAATTAGGTAGTTGATTTATATCTTTTTTCCTTTCTTCTAATTTATTATCTGATAAAAGATCTCGAAGTACTGGCTGTAAATCAGGTGGTGCATTTTTAGTATCTAATTTTGCTAAAAGGGCTGTGCTTTCATCTTGAAATCCACTATTAAATCTTATAAGTGCTTTAAATATTACTTGATTCTTTTTTGTTAAACGTTTATTTGTATATGAATTAACAAATTTATTAAAACAACAAGACAACATTCAAGTCAATTTATTAATAAATTTAAATGATATTAAATGTTCTTGGTTAGTTAATTTAAAGGTTCAAAAATAAAAAAAATGAATTAAACTTTATATAAGTTGACTGATATATATTTTTTTAATTTTGTTTTTTTCGAGTAGAAAAAAAGTTAAAATTTCTTTTTTTAAATATTACTGTCATTCAATTTGTTATAATTTCCCAAATAGGAAACTTTTAGTAAGATTTTTATATATAAAAAAAAAACCAAAAAAAAAAAAAACTATTGCTTATGATATCAATGATTTAAAGATATTTTGTTTTATTATGTAAATAAATATAAATAAAAACCTGAGAAATCACTATAAACACATATACATATCAAATATTTAAACAAAAATGGATGGTTTGAATAAAAGTAGTAGAACATGGAAAGCCTACAAAGTTTCAAAATCTTTAATACCAAATAATAGCATTAGCAAAAAAACTACTTGGAATCAGAAAAAAGAACAAGCATTGAAAGAAAAAGAATTTAAAGATAAGCTAAGATTACTAAAACAAGAAAAACAAGATGCAAAGATGGAAAAAATTAATAAGAGAAAAGAGAGAGAAGAACAAAAGATAGAAAAAGAAAGATTACAAATACTTCAACAAAGATTGAATCAAAAGAGAATTGATAGATTAAGAAGAAAAGAAAAAAGAAATAAAGCATTGAATGAGGGAAGAAAGAAATAATTTTAAATAAAAAAGAAGGAAAGATATTAATTAGAATTCAGTTATATATGATGTTATAATATAAATTTATATGCTTAAAGTTTTTTTTAGGAAATATTTTAGGGAGTGTTTTTTTTTAAGCAATTTCTATTGTTCAGTTATTTTTGAAACTGCTATATAGCACGTGATAATATGAAAAAATTACAATTAAATAATGTGTTAAAAAAAAAAAACCAAAAAAAAAAAAAATTTACCTTTTAAACGATTAAAAAAATAATACTACATAAGCTCTACATACCAAGCTATACATATAATTCTACAATGTTCAGTTTTAATACTTTGAAAATTAGTCAAAGAAGATTAAATTTTATAAATAAAAGGCTTTATTCAGCTACTAAACCACCTGTACCTCCAAAACAGCAAAGTAGTATAAAACAGTTGATTGCTAAATATGGATATACTTCTCTAGTCACTTATTTGTTTGTAGGTGGTATAGATTTTGCTCTTAGCTACATGATGATTCATAAAGTTGGTGAGGAAGAAATTAATGTTAAATTCAATGAATTGAAAAAAGCTGTAGGCTTTAAATCAAAAAATACTGAAGAAATTAGAAAAGAGTTTGAGTTGAAAAGACAAACTCAAAATACAGAACAATCTAATGAAGAGAAAGAGAATACAGATTTATCTGTTTTAGGAAAAGTAAAACACTATGGAAACATATTATTATCTAATACTATGTTTAAAGAGGTTATAATAGCTTATGGGCTTCATAAATCATTAATATTTATAAGATTGCCAATAACAGCTATGATTACTCCTCCAGTTTACAATTATTTATTAAAGGTGAAACCTAATTGGGTACTAAGACCTCAAGCTTTTACTAAAACATTCATTAATCCAATGGCCAAAAATTCTGTCAATCAAAAGAAAAACAATACTTCTTGGTGGAGAAAGCTTATTGGCTAATTATATAAAACAATAAATAGCTGTAAATAAAAAAAATATACATAAAGTTTTATATATTGTGATAAAATTGGAATTTATTATTATTTTTTTTTTAAGATCTCCCAACTGTACATTTGATTAAACCGTTTGGATCACTGGATGGGTAAAATAATTCGTTATTATTCTTTTCACCATCAAACCATTCCAAGTTGAATAAAATGTAGTGTTTGTTTGGCAATTCATAAGTAACAAACTTGACTAATTCGTTATCTTCTAAGATTTTAGTAGCCATGTTAAACATAGTAGCTTGAACAGAAGCAGAGTTTTCGTTTTTAAAAATAGTTAAAGTAGTTTCTCTAGAATTGGCAAAAATAGCATCGAATTCTTTGTCTTTACTACCAGTAACTAAATCCTCTAATTTACCTAACTTATCAGAATTAAATTCTAGCTTCATCAAAATATCTGTAGACAAGATTCTGTCTTTTGTAGGCTTCAAAGTGGTGTAATCACAAACATTGTAGTCAAAGAACATAGAGTTAGTACTTTTCAAAACAGTTAAACCTTTCAAAATAGTGGTTAATTTGTATTCAGATGGTTTAGATTGATCATAAGCCAATTCAACAATTTTAACTTCAGCACCACCATGAACAAAAGAATGTTCGTGGTACTTATTCCATTTTTGTTGAATAATTTTAACAGTAGCACCAGCAATATGGTCATACTTATTTGTAAAATGTAAAGCTAATAAACTAGCAAATTTTTCTGTTGTTTCAATATTGTTTTTTTTTGCTAATATTAAAATGGTGTTCTTAACAGTGTCTGTTGGAACAATCACTTTGTTGTCAGCTTCTGTGTAAGAGGTTTCAATAGCACCAGTCAACAAAACTTGAACATTACATTCCATTATTTCATGGTTTTTAGTGTTTTTTGGATCCTTAACCACTTTTAAGAACTTGACATTATCTTTACCGTAGGTTGATGATTCTAAGTAGCTGTATGGCATTTTTTATTTTTATTTATTTTGGTTATTTATATTAATATATATATATCTATGTATATTTGTTTTGTTGGTTGGATTTATATATATTTTATTAAAAATAAGAAAGTATAAAATCCAATATGCTTTAATATATTTTTTAATTTTAAATCTTGTGTTTATATATATATATATAAGAAAAAAACAGTTTGTGTTTATTTTATAATTCTTTGTGTGTTATCGATAAGCCTTATCAAGATAATTGATATGTGTATACATATATATTTTTAAAAATCAGACTCGGTATTTTCCTATACCCGAAAATGTGGTTTTAACGGCAAACAACAACAACAGCAAAAAAAAAAAAAAGCGGCTAACTTCGCCAATGAGCGAGTTCAAATATTTTAAAACTGCTATTTCCGTATATTTATAAAAAATAAAAAGAGGATAAAAAAAAAAAGATAACACAAGAATAAAACAAATTCAAGATATAAGTTTTAATTTTTTTTATTTATTTGATAAAAATAACAAATTTGTTTTTTTTATGGTGACGTTTTATTTTAGCTTTTAAGTATATATATGATTAGTTGATTGAATGTATATGAAAAGTATCCTTCACGAAAAAACAGAAAACACTATTATTAGCTTTATAATTTTTTCTAAAAATTCATTTAAAGATTTATTAAAAAAATTTCATCACAACCAACTTCATCTAAAATATATTTATTTAAATCTGTTTTCTTGATTGTGGGGACAATTGTTAAAATACTATTTTTCAAGATTTTTTCAAAATTCAAACATTTTTTAAACACTTTTTTGGATTTTTGGATTTTCTCTATCAATAAATTTCCATGATCAGGCTTTCCATTTTCATTGTTATTTTTGTTTTTTAATTGCTCAGATTTAGATTTTAAATCTTTTAAATTCATTTTATAAGACTCAATTGTTTTATTTAAATTTGCAATGTTATCTTGTAATTCGTACTCATCTAAAACATATGACTTAAACTCAATTAAAAATTCCTCTAGATTGTTTTTTTCCAATTCCAATGCCGTTACTTCATTACTAATAATTTTTGATTGTGCCTCATAATCAATTAAAACACGTTCTTGACTACCCTCATTACTGTTTGGAACATATGCAAAGGTCCAAATAGTTGATTTGCCAATTTTTTTAGAATATAATTTTCCCTCTTCCGTTAGTAATTTTAGATTTTTTGCTACTTGCGCTTTCTTTGACGTCAAATATAAATTATTTAAAATATCATTAATACAATAAGGTCTCATTTGTTTATTAAAATATTCTAATAGTATAGTTTGCATTTCATCATCATTAAATTTTTTTGTCTTGTTAGTATTCATTATATGAAGAGTTTATAGGTATATATAGTTGGTGTTTGTAACTACCACAATATTCAAAACAAAAATTTTTATATTTGAAATAAAATTATAAATTTTAAATATATATAACACTGTTTTAATTTTTTTTTAAAAAAATTAAAAAAAAATATAGCCACACAATTTTGACATTATTTCCGTTAAAATTGCAAAATTCTTTATTAGGAAATTTAAAATAAGCGCGGAAAGGAATAAATAATATATTTGGAAAAATAAAAAAAAAAAAGTTTGAAAATTAATTTATATAAAACATATCATATATATACTGCTTTTCAGATGTGTATCAAATAGTATTGATCACTTAATGTTTTGCAATCTTTTGGTGTTCCAGTATAATTTGATATCTAAATTATCAGTATCTTCTTCAATATCATTTAATCTATTTTGTTGCTTATTAACTTCTGTACTTTGTGATGCTGCAATGTTTTTCAATCTTTTACTGATAGCACCAATTTCATCCAAATTTCTATCAATTTCCACCTCCAAGTCTTCATCTTCCTCATCCCCTTCAAATACGTATTTTTTATTTCTATTTAAAATTTCATTTCTAGAGTACTTTTCTTTTAAAGAATCTGCTCCTTGTTGTGGTTTTCTACCCAATCTTCCATCATTAACACTATTCATTGCATGACTAACAGAATTAGTAGAATCATAAAGCTTTTGTCGAGCATCATTTTGCATTTCTTTATCCATTTCTCTTTGATTCTTAATTTTCTCTTCCAACTCTCTTGCTCTTCTCTTTGAAGTAAATGGATTAGAAACATGTACAGCAAACACACTTCTATTCAATTTTTTCAACTCCGAAACTCTATCATCTGCTTCTCTGTGTTGTATTTTCATCAAAGTCAAATTACTTTCAATATTACCCAATTTTTCAGATTGAGAACCTAACATACCTAATGTATTAAGACCAGCCATTTCTGCATCTCTTGCCATCTTCAAAGTATTTCTTGTAGAAGCTGCTGAAGATTGTTTTGTAAATCTGATTTGCTGCTTAATGGTATCCACCTCTTCATCTTGTTCTCTTTGCTCTTGTTCTTGCTGCTGTCTTTGCATATCTTCAAAAGTAGTATAGTTGGTATCTTGAGTTTCTGGCTCAGTGTTGAAATCATCATATTGGTCATCTGCATATAGTGGTTGTTGAGAAGGGTATAGCTGTGCTTGATCTTCCCCATATGCGCCAATCTGTTCATTTTCATTGATACTTGCGTTGAAATCATCATCACCATCTTCATTGTATTCTGGAATCGATGAAAAGTTTTTGTTCATTGCAGATATAGGGTTTAAGTTTGGTGCTGAATTGAAATCAGTTGTATTGCTAGGTGCTCTTTGAATTCCATTTTCAACAACTTCATCTTCAAAATCAAATGTGTCTTCTTTATTACGATTAACATCTGTGTTTTTAAATTCTCTTATTTTTTTATATGGATTAATTCTAGAGCTAGTATATGGTGACACTGTTCCTGGTTTTTGATTATTTGGTTGATTGCTTGGACTATTTGAAGAGTAAGGATGATTACTATTACTATTAGTATTTGAATTATTATTATATTTGTTGTTGCTTGATGAGTATGGGTTATCATCAGTGGTGGACTGTTGATTTGATGATCTATTATAATTGTTATTTTCTGAGGAGTAAGGATTGTTGTTAGAAGAATATGTATTATTTCCGTTACTGTCAAAACCATTAGGTTCTGTAGCATATGGATTGTTATTACCTCCAGAATTGCTATATGGATCGGCACTACCATTATTATTTTGGAAATTAGATGTATTAGCTGTGTCGTTTTGATCTGCTTGACTATATTGATCTTTTTTAACAATATTATTTTTATATGGATTATAAACTGATGGGCTGTTTGTATCAGTGTTTTTGTTACCATAAGGGTTTTCATTATAATCATCTGGCTTTGCTGAATGTCTACTATAAACATACGGGTTTGCACCGTTGGCAGAGTATTCTTCATAGCCTTCAGGAACCAACTCTTGATCTTTTTTATTGGCAAGATCCTTAGCCATTGCACCATAAGCTGAAAATTTTTCTTTATGTCTTTTTTCTTCTGGATTTTTCTTTCTCATTATCCCTAAATCATCCAACACTTGTTGATTTTCCTCATATGTCATTTCCTTAGGTGGTCTAATACCAACTTTATGTCTTAATTTACTTCCAAAACCCATTTTTATAAGGTTTTCTTCTTTCTTGGATGTTTTTTAATAATATAACTTTTTCTATATAATCTACTTTTAGACCTTTTGTCTTTAAGTCAAAAAATGTACAGAGGTTCGTTAGTTATATTTTTGTACGAAAAAAAAAAAAAAAACACACACACAAAGACAAAATGATTTGACCAAGCTTTAAAAAAAATTAATATAATATATTTTATATAGGGAAAAAAAAGTTTTTTTTTTTAAAGCGTTTGCTCATGATCATCATGTGATATAAATCAATTTATTAAACAATTTAAAATTTAAATCAATCTTAATGTTAATATATGTAAAAGTTTAATAACTTTATTTATTCCAAAGAAATTACATACCCCTAAAAGCATTCTTTCCTGCCCTTCTTCTACCTTCATAGTTTTGCTTAGACTTACCGTTTTTAGCCTCATCGTTTTTATTCTTTGTAACCTTTTGTTTTGTTTCTGGCTTTTTAGGAATGAATGTAACTTCAGTTTCACCAAATTGTTTTCTCTTTATTACAGTGTTTTTATTTTCTATCTTCTTTTTTTCATAATCCTTATTCATATTGCTTATTTGAGAACCAAAAGTAGTTGGTTTTTTGGGTTGTTTACTTTCATGCTTGTTCCCACTTGAAGCAATTAACTCTAGTTCTCTTTCTTCTTGTTTCTTCTTTTCTAAAGACTTTAATTGTTTTTGTATTTGATGTTTCTGCTTTTCAGTAATTTCTTGTTGCAATCTTTCATCACCAGAATCTTCATCATCACTTTCAGAATCAGTACTTTGTTTATAACCACTCTTTGCTGCTATTCTTTCTTCATCACTCTCTTCAGCAGCAGTTAATGCTCTTATACGTTTTTGAGCTCTCTCATCATCAACTTCTTTGGTGGATCTTACTGGGTTTAATTGTTTGTAATCATAATCTTCTTCATCAATTTGAAAGTCTTCATCAGCAAACATTTCAGTGAATCTATTATCTTGTAATACAGATTGGGCAACTTTCTCACCTCTCTTGTTAGACAATTTACCTAATAAATTCTTATTAACTTTAACTTTATCAACTCTTCCATCTTCCATAACAAGAGTTTGTTTAATTCTTGACTCTCTTTCTTTATCAATTTTCTTTTTAATTTCTCTTTCTCTGTTATCCTTGAGTTTGTCAGGATTTGTAATCAAACATAGTTTTTCATATAAGCTATTGTCAATAAAGAAACCATGCATATATGCCCTTAATACCTTTGAGCCAATTAAATGTTCAATGCTTAATTTCTTTACATCTGCTTTAGTAATAAATCTGTAATTACTGTAAACAGATTGTGATGGTTTTTCTTCCAATTCTTCAGTAATATTATCCAAGAAGGAACACCAACTTGGTGCTGGTCCTAGATGGGGAATGTAGTATGTATGCATTTGTTGACCTTCATTAGCAGTTAAAAACATACCAGTGTTCTCAATATGAGCAATATCATTTAAATCTACTGATGGTTCCATAGAGCATATTTGCTTACCGTTGCCATGTTCCCAAATCTTGGCAATTCTTTTATCAGAAGATAAAATATAATCATTATTATTAGGTAAGTTCAAAAATTGAATGTTTTTGATAGCATAACCATAACCTTGATCTTTTATATGAGTTGGATTAGATTGTCTTAAATCATAAATATAAGAATAACCTGTAGAAGAACCACATGCAAAATTCAAACCATTATTATTACTGTTAAAACAAGATGTTGTTATTTGGAAATCAGTTGAAAATTGTTCTAATTCATTAACAACTTCTAATTTAGTAACTCTGCCTCTAGTTCTAGGGTCAAAAAACTCAACAATATTTTCTTCGGTTGATACAGCCAATAAATTGGTGTAAGGGTTTAAAGCAACATGGTTAGCACCAATATTTTCATTCTCAAGTTCTAATGGAGATAAAAATTGACCTTTATTTAAATTCAATCTAAAAACTTCATTGGAATTTGAAGCAACAAAAAGATCACAGTTTTCTTCATTATAAACTATTGATCTACCAAACTTTGGAATTCTAGTAGAATAATGAAGTCCACCTTTGTTTTGAAATTGAATGGATCTATCATTTTGTAAATGAACAGATTTTGTCCAATCTTTTGATAAAAACAAAAAATCAACATTTTCACAATCTGTATGTCTTTCAAATTTTAACGATAGTTGATTGAAATCATATACATGAAATTGTGGCTTATAAGTACCTGTAGCCATACAGTATTGACCATCTGGTGTAACTCTGATTTTATTAGATGCTTCTTGAAATGAAAAATCTTGAATTAATTCAATTCTTTGCTGGTAATCTACATCATATTTCAAGGATTGCTTTCTTTTCTTTGCAATCCAGTCAGGTAAAGATCTAGAAACATTTGAACCAGAAACCTGATAAACAGGGATATCACTAGCAGATGTTGATTTCAATACCATTGATTAATAAAGTTATATATGCGTATATATAATTTTTTTTTTTGGTTGTTAATTTTTTATTTGTTTTAAAGTTAGAGCTAAAGCTAATATATAAAATTTTAACTTTTTTTCTTTCTTTCTAAAAATCATGCTTTTTCTTAAAATGGAAATTATTTAATTTGGGTTAAAGCGAAAAAAAAAAAAGAAAGAAAAAAGAAATGAGTTTTCCTTTTTTTCTTTTCTTTTCTGCTTTCGTTTTCAGATTGTTCAACTATTTTCACAATAAAAAGAAAAAAAAATAAATAAATATAAATGTATTTCTAGTAACAATATATTAAAAAAATAAAAGTTTATAAAATGTTTTTTTTTGTATAAAGCCAAACAAAAAAAACAGTCAGAATTTTTATTAAACTACAATATGTCTTTAAAACATGATAAAAGAAGACTACTAGGACCTTCAGATGTTCAACATGTATCATTATCAAATTCAAACATTTCTGAAACTTCCATAGATATTAAAAATGATAAAAACATAAATAGTCAAGAAGAAAATGACGATATAATAGTTGTTGAAAGAGATATATTACAACACACATCTAACAGCTCTACACTTTATACTGTGACAAACAAAATTGAATATTTATCATTACTTTCTTCAATGTATGTTAAACCATATAAGCAACAATTTGTTGAGAAATGTGTTATAAATGTAAATTTTGAAAATTTTATCGAAAAAGAAAATTTGACAACATACGAGCATTTTGTGCAAGAGTTTTTAGAGAGTACAATTATACTATCGGAATATCCTAAATCTGGACTAGATTTTTTTATTAAAAATGTTACAACTTCAAATAATTCCGATATTACTAAAAAACAACCAGTAGATATAATTTTATTGAAACATCTTATTACCTCCACAATTTTGACACTTTTGGAAGCAAATATTAGTATAAAATATTGGCCTGCCGTTGGTATATCAAAAAGCAAAAAGACTTTAGCTATTTACATAAAGAATGAGTCAGAAATAATATCATATTTATCAAACACTCAAAATAGTCCTTTAACCACTATTAAAGAAGAATTAGAAGAATGTAAGCTTGATGCTAGAAAAAATAGAATCAATATTAAAAATTGGTTTTAAGTCACATGATTTATATGGAAATTTGAATATTGAGTTTTTAGTTGTGATTTTGAAAAAAAAAAAATTTTCTTTTTTTTTTTTAAATATATATGTTTGTTTTTCTTGATGGATTGAAAAGATTTTAAACGCTGTTCTAGGCCCTTAAATGGGCTTGATTTTTCGTCTTCAAAACGGTTAGTTATTTATTTTTTGATTTTAAGAACAAAAGTAAAAAAAAAAATTGATATAAATATATAAAGAAATTTTTTTTTTCTTTTTGGTATGTTATTATAGAAAAGTAACCAAAGAAACAAATAATATTTATATATATATATTTAATAAAACGATATATAATCGTTTTTATATATACTTGATAAAAAACAACAACAACAAACTTTTTTAGAAACAAAAATTTAATCATATTCATCGTAGAAAATGAGGGAATATAAACTTATAGTTCTTGGTGCTGGTGGTGTTGGTAAGTCTTGCCTTACTATTCAATACATTTCTTCGCAATATATAGATTCTTATGATCCAACAATTGAAGATTCTTATAATAAGATTATCAATATTGATAATAGAATTGTGGAATTGGAAATCTTAGATACAGCAGGAATTGAACAATTCACTGCAATGAGAGAATTGTACATTAAAAATGGTGATGGGTTTATTTTAGTATATTCAATAAATGACTTAAACTCCTTTAAAGAATTGCTTAAATTAAGAGATCAGATTTTGAAAATTAAAGGATCTGAAGAAAACTGTTTGATGGTACTTGTTGGAAATAAAGCTGATTTAAATTATATGGAAAGAAAAGTTTCAATTCAAGATGGTATTGATTTATCTGAATCATGGGGTGGTATTCCTTTTTATGAAACTTCTGCATTACTTAGAAATAATGTTGATGAAGTGTTTGTTGATTTGGTAAGACAGATTATTAGAAAAGAGATTACTGATCAAAGAAAACAAGTCAACCTAGTTAATCAAAACAATACATCAAAGACGCAAGCCACTAAAAGCAATGGAAACAACGTTTATGGTTATGCAAACAATACTCTTTCAAGTCTTAATTTGCAAAACCAGAATGCAAGTAGTGGAAATGCCTTGAGTGGTAACTTTGAAAGCTACAATAGAAATGGCGGTAATTTATCCCAACACTCATTAGCAAAATCAGGACACATGAGAACAAGATCCCAAATGATTCCATCTCCTCTTGCAACAGCTCAACAAAACAATAAGAGTAATAGTAATAACATGCAACATAACAATAATGATGGTAATTTAATTACAAATGCTCCAAAAACTGTAAACACAGGATATAACAATAGACGAAATATGACAGCTCCAGCAGCACCTCAAAAGGAACAAATACAAAAATCTAAAAATAACAAAAAAAAATCTAAAAAATGTGTAATTATGTAATGCTATCTATATAAACTCAACAATAAAATAAAAATAAAAAACCAAAATACTAATAAATTGCATAAATAATAAGTTAAATTATATAGTATATAATGAAATGAAATAAACAGTTAACCAAACACTTTAGTTCTCCGGTTTCCAAGAACCACTGAAGTGATGCTTAACTAAACATTCAGTGCTCTGTGAGGATTTAGAGCCCATATGACCTACATCAGGAGAGAAAGCTGTTATTGGCAGTATAACAATATCCGATACTAGTATAGGTTTTTGTAAAAGAGAAAAAAACCCCCAATCCAATTCCAATTTAGAAATAGATTCATCTATTTGAGCTTTAAATTTTTGAGTAGATTTTTTAGAGTCATCCCTACCATCAACATGCTTCAAATTCAAGTTTTCATTAAACATATTGACGTTATTGTAGTTATTTATTAAATACTCTAAATATTCTGTTACAGCATCTGTGAAAATTCCAGGCCCAGTCCAGTTCATGACATCTGTTCCATCTACATTGTTTAAAGTCTTTAGCTGCTGATTATTATTGTTTTTATTTCTTGTTTGAACTTTATATTTAGCAAGATTATCATTATCAAACATAATTCTAGACTTTATATTACTGTTTTTAAGTTTACTGCTTGCTAATGTTGTTGCAGTTATATTTAAAATCAATTCTCTTAAGATTGGGTGACCAGGTTTGGCTTGAATGGTCCATTGGCAAAATTGAATTCTTCTAGCATAATACTCATTCCAATCTGGTCTGTCAGGATCAGCCTCAATACCTAACACTAAACCTGGTGTGTTGATCATGTCATAAGTGTTTGGAAGTTGTTCTTTACTTTTAGTGTTTTTATAAGTGAATCTGTTCTCTTGATTACTAACAATATCCTCAAGAAAATGAAAATTATTACCTGGCCATTCGGGCAAAGATTTCATCAAAACTGTATCAACATCAGAGTAAATTCCACCTCTCGCATACAAGATTAAATATCTAAAAAAATCTGCTTTTAAAATGCTTAATGGCATCTCTTTAAAAGCCCAAACTATTGGTTCCAAGTTTTTAAATGTCCTCTCTACAAAGCCTTCAACGTCATCATCTGATAAATAATAATAAATCCATTCATTGTTTTTTAAGTCTGAGAACTTTAAACCGTTACTTGGTAAATCAAGATTTAACCTAGTATCATATTTTAGTTTTTCTTCCCAAGATTTCATAAAAGTTTTATACTGTGGCTTAAAATTTGCATCCGTTTTAGGATTAGTTTTATATGTTTGCCAAATAAATTTAGGGGTTGATGAGATAGGATCATAAGGAAACTCCAAATCCATCAAGTTTCTAAGATCATATTCTTGATTATTGTTTATTATGGATGATGGTGTTAATGGTTTATAAATCAGAGATTCTTTATTTAATGAAGTGGGCAGTTTATAAATTAAATCATTTTTGTTAGAAGATGTATATCCCAACTGAGAAAAAGGTTTATAGAAAATAAAGTAATAAACTATTGATATAAGAATTAAAACATTTATCAGTTTACTGTTATTTTTAAGTTTGAAGTTTATTTTTTTTAAAAGTTCAACATGATGTTTACTATTATATCCAGATGGTGGCATTCAAAGAATTAAAAAAACAAAAATAAATTATATTAATGATGGATGTGGAATATTAAAGATAAAAAAACGATATCTATAAATAATAATAAAAAGAAGAAGGAAAACTTTCCACAATAAATCTGGTTTCTCTACAATGATATATATATTTTTTTCAATAATCATTTGCCTTTATATACTATAGTTGTAAAAATAGATCTAGTTTATGTTTAAACAAAAAAAAAAAAAAAAAAAAAATATTATGGGGAACTTTATATTTAAAAAAAAAAAAAGAAAAAAAATTTTTTTTTTTGGGAAATTTTTACACACAATAAAAATGTCTTTGCAAATCTAAAAAAAAAAAAAACACGAATCTTGAATTAAGAACTAAAAAGTCTAGACTTTTTTTTTAAAAAAAAAAAATAGGAGAAAAAATCATTTCAATTTTAATAAAGTCATATGACTGGTATGAAAGAGTATTAACAATAATGCTAATTTAAATAAAATTTATTTTCATATACATATGCACTTTGATATTAGAGATAATTTAAAAAAATATATAATCTACAGTTTTAATATATAAAATGGCACATATGTATTATTAATCTACATTTGAATCTTTTCAATTCCCGGTTCATTAAATTCCCAATTTGGATCTATTTTTCGCGTCATATTGTCAATAACATATGTTTTAAAACCAAGTTTCTTGCTACTTTTTGCTGAATTCAATACACAGTAATCATATGCAAGTCCACAAACAAAAACATTTGATATATTTTCTTTTTTCAAGACTTCCAAAATATCAGTGTTTTGTTCTTCCAGTACATCATTGAAACAAGAGTAATATTCTCTTTTAGGATCCATTCCTTTCCCTACTATCAATGTTTTTGTATTATTTATTGTACCATTAACGATTAGCTTTGTCAATTCAGAATGAATCTCATTACCATGTGTTCCTACAACACAGTGATCTGGCCATAAACAGCTTTTAAATTTGTGATCTGGATCTTTTTCACTAACATAAGTATACTCTTCAAAAGGTTTTCTATCTTTATGAGAGGAAGCAAAAGAAATGTGGTTACTAGGATGATCATCTTTGGTGAAAACAATTAAGTCAAAATAATTCTCTTTTTTTTTTAAAAAATCAGATATGATTGGAACAATTTCTTCCCCACCATTTACTTTTAAACTGCCATTTATAAAATCATATTGCATATCAATAACTAATAAGCAAGATTTGCCATCTTTGAATTGTTCGGTATTTAAACTCATACCTTATTTATATTATATATATCTGAAGGTTTAGGTTTAGTTTTGTTATTATCAGCTTTGTAGTCTTAAGTATGAGGTTCTTTTAAGTTTAATACTTTTACAAACGTTATCATTAAAATATTATTATATTGAGAATGAAAAAAAATTGTTGATTTACTTTCATTTACCTATATATTATTAATTATTACTATCTCGGATATAACTGTAAAAAAATATAAATAAAAATTATGTTTATAATAAAGGGGAAAAAAAAAACAAAAAACAAGATAACGCGTTTTTTTTTTTTAAACACTTGAAATTTCAAACATTAATGAAATTTCTTTTAAACCAAGATAAAGTTTAGCAAAACCAGATAACATATATCTTTATTGTATTTTAAATGATTATATTTAAGCAATGAGTAATAACAAAAACAACAATGCTATAGATACATGCTTCATCACTATTAATAAAACTCTAGATTTACTAGAAAATTGTGAAGACATATCAATAATTAGTGATAAATTGTATTTATTAGTTAATTATTTAACTAACTCTGGTATTACATATTTTATATCCCAGGACGATGAAAATAATAAAAGATACAGAAATATAGTTACCAAATTGTACAATAAATTGTATAATCACAATGCTGTTATTATTTTGCTAATTAGCCACTTTTATATCAGAAGAATTGATGATTATATACCTTTGCCAACTAATAACAAATACAACCCTGTATTGACGGAATCATTTGTTGGCCCAATAACTTTACAAAATCTTATAATTACAGCAGGATCAATGAAAAAAGAAATTTCTGAGGATTACTTAACAAATGTTCTGAAATTGAATACAGAGAATTTATTTCAATTATGTGATTTTTGGATATCATTTAATTTTAAAGAATATAACTTGCCTGATATGCTGGATACAGAAAATAGCGTTTTTTTGGAAATTGTTGCTGCATTAGACTGTGAAAGACTAATAGATAAATTTCAATCATCCACAATTTCTTCTATTGAAAAATTTTTATTGCTTAAATTAGTTAAAATAATGGTTAAGGATACTGACCTTGTTTCACAAGAATTTAACATAATATTACTTAAATGCTATAGTCAATTAAGTGAAAATGAATTTTTAAACCACTACTTACAAAACTTAGAAAACACCAGTGATGAAACTAGTAAATTAGAAAACCAACTAATTTTTAACATCATTCCTATTATGGAAATTTTGGATCATTCAGAAGAAAACTATATTGATAATGACCAGTTTTTGAACTTGTTAAGTAATGGGTTAACATCTTTGCTTAATTTTTTAAATGCTGATGATCCTTTAAACATTCTAAAGATTCATGAAGTTTTATCTAGTAAATTTATGAAAAGTAAATATACTTTATTGTCAGTTTTGGAAATAGCTAAAAACTCTCTTGTTTTTCATATGATCGAACTCTTAGATAGTATTCATTTTGTCAAATTTTCAAAACTTCTTCCTTTAAGTTTTTACAAAGATTTTTTACCTAATTTACCCACTATCACTAAACATCCTATATGGGATATGCCATCTTCTTTAAAAACCTTTGATTCTTTCAGCTCAAAATTTATTAATTTAAATTTATGTTTATGCTTGTTACAAAAGTTAATAACTTCATGTTGGGATTGCTACAACTCTTTACAAGTTTCCATACCTATGGACTTCAACTTACATAAGTTGTTTACTACTGGAAATTTTATTGAGCTTTACTATTTTAAACAATTGTCTTACACTCTATCAGAAACTAATGGCGATTCAATTGGTTGCTATGATCATTTATTTATTGATAGCTATAGAAGATTAATCTTTGAGAATTGTTTGGAAAGTCGTTTGAGTATTTTTAAAAATTGGCAACTAATCACAAGTGGAGAACAGTCTCTCAATAAAAGTTTTTCAAACTTTATCCAATACATTATAATTCACATTTGGAATGAACATCAAGATTTAAAACTTATAACTAGCTCAATAATTTCCGATATATTTTTTAACATTTTAGCTGAAAGAGACCTTGTGTTTAGCAAATTCTTGAGAGAAGACAAATTTGTATTAAATAATTTGAAAGCTTCAACAAAACAATCTGAAGGTGAAGCTTTAAAAAATGTCAAAATATCAAAATTATTAAAATCTTTAGTAATTGAAGAAGAAGATTTAGAAAAGTTAAATGTGCTATTATCTGATATGAAAAACACCAATGATGATTTAGCGAAAACATCACAAAGACTATCACTACAACCTACCCCGCATAACATTTATCTAACACCTGAAAAATTCAATACAAGAACTTCACCTACTCAAAAGAACATTGATTTATCTTTCAAGGAATTAAGATTAGAAACAGATAACTTAAGTTTTTCAAATATAAGTCCGCAATCTGCCATTATACACAATTTAGCATCTCCATCTGAAAAAACAGATAAAAATCAACAATTTGGAAGAAAAATGAGTACACATATAGATTCATTTTTATAGATGACCTATATCTAATTGAAAAATTATAAAAAGCAAAAGAACAAAAAAAGAAAAAAAAACATATATATGGAAAATAAAATCAAATTATAAAAATAAAAAAAAAAAAAGATTTCGTATTACAGAATAAAAAATAGTCTATATAAACATGCAAAATTAAAATTTATAACTATTTATGTATTATCTCATGAATATTTTCTATTCATTTTTGCAATCCAAAAATTATATGGGGGGTTTTGTTATTTTGATATATCAAGAAAGAAAAATTAAATTACTTAAATGTAATTTATTCAACTAACTTTAAAATATCAGAGTCACCAGCATCTAAAACGACTAAAACACCAACGCTGAATAATTTACCAACGGCAGTACCTAATTCGTTGTTAGTACCTTGGAAGTAGTAGATCTTAGTCTTAGCTAACATACCGTAGTATTCTAATTCAGACTTTCTCAAAACTGGGGTGTTAGAAGCAATGATAACTAACTTAGCCTTGTTGGATCTGATAGCCTTAATGGTAGACTTGTAACCTAAGGAAAATTTACCAGATTTAACGACTAAACCTAATTTTTGGTTAACGGTATCGGTGTTCTTTGTTGGGGCCATCTCTGTATATATATTATTGGAATTTAGTAAATGTTTTAATTACTCCGGTCCTATGGTCTTTAATAAATTGATATAATATTTTTTCTTATTTTCCATATAAAATTGATGAATTAAGTTTAATTACATTATTGAAGGAAAAAAAATTTTTTTTTTTTTTTCTCCATTAAGAGTGTGAAAAAGAAAAAGAACGAATCACTTCAATATTTCATTAAAATTTCAAATAGATATTTTTTAAAAAAAAATTACTAATATTTTGTTACAGTTTACTGCATTAGGAAAATTTATAAAAAAAAAATCAAATTTTGTGTAAAAAAAATTTAGGCAAAGGATTACTAAGCTTAAGAAAAAAAAAAATTGTCCTATTTTTTAAAAAACAGATATATTTTATAATTTTGTTTTCAAAAAAAAAACAAAAAAAACAGAAAAAAACATTTTAATAAAAACTGTATTTTTTTTCTTCCCATATAGTTGTTCTTTTTGTACAATATTTTGTAAAACTTCAGCCTAAATAGTATTGGATAGGCAGGTAAATATTTTTTTATTCTGCGTAAACTTTCTACTGTTGTTTATTTTTTAGACCTAAGGTTTTTTTTTTTCTTTCTCTTTCAATTATTGTAGTGATGAAAAAAATGTCGAATCTTAATGAAAATAATATTACTAAAAAAAAAAAAAAATATTTTTTTATATAAAGTTGGTAAAAAAATTGAAAAATACAACTAAAAACCAAGCAATTAAAGCAATACTATTTCAAAATGAAGGTTGAAATCGATTCTTTCTCAGGCTCTAAAATCTACCCAGGTAGAGGTACTTTGTTCATCAGAGGTGACTCTAAAATTTTCAGATTCCAAAACTCCAAGTCTGCTTCTTTGTTCCACCAAAGAAAGAACCCAAGAAGAATTTCTTGGACTGTTTTATACAGAAGACACCACAAGAAGGGTATCACTGAAGAAGTTTCTAAGAAGAGAGCTAGAAAGCAAGTTAAGAACCAAAGACCAATCGTTGGTGCTTCTTTGGAATTCATCCAAAAGAAGAGAGCTTTGAAGCCAGAAGTTAGAAAGCAAGAAAGAGATGCTAAAATCAAGGTTGATAAGGAAAAGAAGAAGGCTGACAAGGTTGCCAGAAAGGCTGCCGCTGTTGCCTCCGGTAAGACTTTCTCTAAGCAACAAGCTAAGGGTGCTTTCGTCAAGGTTGCTGCTACCTCCAGATAAATTTCTTAATAAAATTAGACAAAACATTTATTTAATATAATATAAGAATTTAACAAGAACTCAAAAAAATACAAAAATAAAAATAAAATTTCTAATATAGTGAAGAGGATCAATGCAATGTTTTTTTAAAAAAAAAAGTGATTGAAACAGTAATGCGTGTTTTTCACAGGATTGTTATTCAATAAAATATAAGCATTAATGTTAAATGTGACTAAATTGAATTATTATAACTATATCATACAAACAAGAAAAGAAAACAGAGATGTGTTTTGTTATTGAATACAATCATTGTTGCAATAATATCATTGCCTTTTAATACACATATTGCAAAGGTTTTATTCCTAATAAATTTTTTTTATCGTTATACCATATTTTTAACAAAATATGTAATCATATATACATAACAGGCTGAACAATTGGAACTTTAGTGTCACTGTTTCATTATAGTTATTGTTTTACTTGAAAGGTTAGCAGCTGTCATACATTTTTTTAACTTGCAAGTTCATTAACAGCTTTGAGTCACGTGACATAAAGAATTTGATTTCCTCAAAAATTATAGTTTATTAATTCCCTTTTTAAGAAATATCAGTAGGACTATCTTTTATAATGTCTAAGGTAATCTACACTTCTTTTTATTTATTTTTTAAATCCAGGCAAGTAGCCAAAATATAAATAATGATTTAAAAGTTATTGTTATATTTATTATGTTTTTTTTTTTTAAAAAATTAATCTCTATATGCATTTAATTCTTAATTGAATATTATAATTTTTCATTAATAGTTATTAAATTTTTTTAACACTTTATAAAAATACCATAATAACCAGTAAAAAATTATACATATATATATTTCAACTTTATAAAATGGTTTTCCTTTCAAAAATAATTGGTGTTTTTAGTGTTATGATTGTTGCTACAAGAGCAGACACTTTAATTAGTTCAACATCATCAACTATCATCACAAGCACCAGTACTTCTTGTGAAACTATTCCAGATATAACTACCAATTCTACTGCCATATCTTCCTCTACTAGTATAGAAAGTGATGGTACTATATATATCTTATATTCTGGGCCAGTTTATGTTGTTACTAGCTATGATTCTTTTTGTGAAACTTCTTTATCATTGACCACTCAAACTCGTTTTTAAATCAAATTTTGTGTTGTTTCAAAAACACAGAATTATATTTTTTTAAATTAAGTTATCATATATAAGGTATATATCATTAAATTATTAGGAATAACATGGAGCAAGCAAATTTTTAAAATGTATACAGTTCTTATATATGTTAGAAAACTTAACAAAAAAAAAACACACAACAAATAAATATATATTTCTTCTTAATATTTCTAAAATAGTTTATTACTTTTAAATTACATAAATTTATATTTTTTTCTTTTATATATGTTATTCATGTTTACAAAAAAATCTTTTTTTATTTATTTATTTTTTAAATTTGTTTCTTGAAAAGTACTTACATTATTTAATCAAAGGTTTTCTTTTGACCAGAGAATGGAGCAGAAGATCTGCTTCCTAATGGAATAGAGTTGGCACCACTACCAAAATCTCTACCACCTCTTCTATCATCACCACCTCTTCTGTCGTTACCACCTCTGAAACCACCTCTTCTATCATCACCACCTCTTCTGTCGTTACCACCTCTGAAACCACCTCTTCTATCATCACCACCTCTTCTGTCATTACCACCAGCAGTTGGTGGCTTTGGAGTAGAGTAGTCTAATCTGACTGGTCTGTTAGCAATATATGTACCTTGTAATTTTTCAAAAGCAGCCTTAGCATCATCAATGGAGCCATATTGAACGTAACCGAAACCCTTTAATTGGTTAGTCTCTGGATGGGTTGGTAATCTAACACTAATAATGTTACCACATTCTTCAAATAACTTGTAAACTTCATCTCTATCAACATCAAATGATAAGTTACCTAAAAACAAGGTTTCAGATGGTTCACTTGGAACATCACCGAATTTTCTGGCTCTATCGTTGCTACCATTGTTGGCACCTTGTGGCTTGGAAGTAGAAATATCAACATTAATTTCTCTACCATCGATTTCTTTACCATGCATTTCCTTTACGGCCTTGTCAGCAAATTTCTGACTCTTGAAGTCAACGTAACCGTAACCTCTAGATCTGGATGGGTTTTCTCTTTCGTATATAACTCTGGCATCAGTGACACCACCAATATGTTCAAATTCAGATTTCAACCATGGACCATCAATGTTCCAGGATAATCTACCGACAAAGACAGTAGCTGGTTCACCAGATTCTTCTTCTTCTTCAGCAGCTTCTTCAACTTTTTGTTTCTTAGCTGGTGGTTGTTCTTCAGATTCTTCAGATGAAGATCTCTTCTTAGAATCAGAGTCAGATTCAGAGTCGGAATCAGAAGATGAGGAAGATTCAGAATCAGAAGAAGAGGAGGAGGAGGAGGAGGAGGAGGAGGAGGAAGAAGAAGATTCACTTTCTTCTTTGTCATCCTTCTTGATTTTTAATTCTTCTTCTTCTTTTTCAGATTCAGACTCAGATGAGGAATCAGAAGATTCTTCTTTCTTTTCTTCTTCCTTTTCAGATTCGGAAGAAGAAGAATCAGAAGAGGATGAAGAGGAGGAGGAAGAAGAAGAGGAAGAAGAAGAGGAAGAGGAAGAGGAAGAAGAAGATTCTACCTTTTTAGATTTACTAGATTTAGATTTAACAGCCATTTTAAAATTGTTATTCTATGTTATATGAAATTAATATAGTTATAACTATTTATGTACAGGTTTTTAATATATTATTTTTCTAATAAAATTTGTAAATTAATTGAATTACCTTTTGAGATTTTTATATAATTTATTATTCCTTTTTTTAAATTAAAAAAAAAACACATAAATTATTGATTTTCTCGGAGTATATTTTTTTTGCTTATTTGGGAAATTTTTTAAAAAAAGCAATTAAACATATTTGTTTTTTCTTTTTATAAGTACGTTAAAAAAAAAATATGAAAAAAAGAAATTAAACTTTTTTTTAATTTATCATGTGATAAAATCTTTTAAAATAATTTTTAATTATTATATATTAGTTATATTGTATCGGAATTTACATAATGTTTGTTTTATTATTAAATAGTAAGCGTATATATTCTATGGTTTGTTAAATGTAGGGTATATACTATTTCATTTCCTTTATACATACATATATATATATATGTGCTTTTTTTATTAAATTAAAGCAACTAATAATAAAGTAAGAACAGAAAAAAATTTTGGCACTAAAGCTTTGGAACCATTTCCAGCATATGTTGAAATTGAATTGCTAGCTGTTATCGTAATAGCAGAAGATGTTGAAAACAAAAATGAAGTACTTGTAATAGAGCTGATTTGTGTGGTTGAGATAGAAGTATTTTTAGAAGTTATCAATGTTAATGGAGTAAAAGATGAAGTTATTATTTCTTTACTAGTAGAAGTCAAATTTGTTAAAACTGTTGTAGTAATACTGGCAACATTTGTTTTATAAGAAATTAAAGTACTACTATCAGGTTTACTGGTACTTTGAGTGGTTTTGGTAGTTTTATAATATTCAAATGTGCTTGAAGTAGTAGTTACTTCACTTTGAGTAACTGGGGCAGAATTTGTAGTGTTTGTAATGGCAAAAGTTTTGGTTGGTAGAGCAGATGTTTTTGTAACAGTAACATTGGAATTGGTGTTTTGGCTACTAATACTTGAAACACTTGGTAGTTCTGAGCTAGTTGAAATAGCAATAAAACTACTTTTACTAGTACTTGAGGAAATTGGCACACCTGATGAAATAGGTTGTGTTAGAGTTGTGGTATTTGTTGTAACAGAAGAAGTGATGGTTACAGGAATTGTAGTTGAAGAAGTTTCAGTAGTACTTTTAGTGACAGTTGTTGAATTTATGTTAGCAGTAGTAATGTTTGGTGTAAAATTGGATGTGGCTGTAGTATTAGGTGTAAATGTTACTGTCTTTAATGTACCTGTTGTAGTAGTTAGATTTAAAGTTGAAATAGAGGTAAGCACAGTTGTTGAAGATGAAGTTGAAATAAGTAAATTAATACTTGTGGTGTTAGTTAAAGCAGATGATGGCACAGCTGTGTTAAATGGAATCTCAACATAATAGATAGTTGAATAGGTATCATATCCATCAGTACCGACAGTAACAAAGGTGGATGTGGAGTAGGTAGTTACATAATCCCCATCCCAACCAGTTGTGGTATAACTTGTTTGCTCAAAGTATGGGGTTTCAACATAATAAGTAGTAATCTGAGTACCAGTTTCAGAAGTTGTTAAAGTTGAATATGTTGTTTCATAACTACCAGTCCAAGAAGTATAAGTTGTATAAATTTTAACAACTTGTGTGATTAAAGACTCTTTAATCACACAAGTAGGACAAACGTCAGAATTTGTTGTTGAGTATATGGCAATGGTATCAACAAGAGTGGTGGTATATGGAATAGCATAATATTTGATGGTTTCATAAACAATAGTGTTATCAACAGTAGAAGTGAAAACTGTTGAAGATAATAAAGAGGTTGTAGTAACACCATATACTTGAGTGTAAAATGTAGTTGTTGTCTGAGAAGTACCAGCAACAATTTCAGGAATGATAACAATTGTTGTAGTGCCATCACTACCAACAGTTATAGTTGTGGTAGTTGCTGCAGTTCTAGCATTTACTGCATTTCTTGTTCTTACAATAGAACCACTAGTTGTAGTGATTTCAGCAGCATTAGTAAATGATAATATAGCAAATAAACCTAAAAAATAGAAAGATTTTTCAAAAACTTTCATCTTAATTGAATTTAGAGTTTTTGGTTTATTTAAAAAAAAAAATTAAAACTTCTTTTAAATATAGAAATGTGCTTCTTTTTTTTTAAATAAAAGTTGTACTTTATATTATATTAACATTGTTGTAGAATGGAAGAAAAATGATATTTAAAATTTAAATAAGTATAAAGAACATTGTCTGGCTCTTTATATGTAAAAAAATAAAAACTTACAAACATTCCATTTTTTAAAATTCCATACTCAAATAAAAAAATTAAAAAAGAAATTTTTTTTTGTTGTTGTTGCACATTTTAAAAACATGTTTTGAGGTTAAAAAGCATGTAATTTTGTTTATATTTCTCCTAATTTTGTTTTAAAAATGTGAAAAATAAAAAATTACCTTTAATTAATGCATCATATAATAATACTGATATTGTTTAAAAAGGAAATTTATTTACAAAAGAATGTCGCGTTATTTTTTTTTTTTTAATATATATTTATATTGAAAAAAAAAAAGGTTAAAAAACACCCTCAACAGAGATAATGCTTTTTACAGTGATGTAAAGAGCATGATCAACTCGGTTAACTTTAAGTTGTTCTACTTCTAAAACAAAGATTTCTCAAAGTAAAGGAACTTTACAATCAAGTGAAGAATGGAAACTGAGTCCAAAAAAAAAAAAAATGCATAGAGTACAGAAACTTTATTGAGATTATAGTAGTTGACAAACAAACTAACCTAGTCGCTGGAAATCCTTTTTTAACAAAAATTAAATTAGATATAAAAATAGTGAAATTAGCGATTTCATTATTGTTTTTTATATTTAATACAGATTTATTTTAGAAAAAGAAAAGTAATATTGTAATATTATGAAAGAAATTGCATTTTTTTTCCTTTGTTAGAAAATTATTTTGATTATTTATACTATTACTAGTACAAATAATCAAATATACATTATATTATATAATCATTTGACTTGTAAATGATTACGATGGCTTAAAGCAGATATTTTGTTAAAGGCATTTTTTAATTTTTTTTTTGAATAATTTTTATGTACTTTTGTACCTTTTTTTTATTCAGATAAAAGAAAAATTCCAATATATAAAGAATGTTTATTTGATAGAACGTATGCATTTTTAGTACTACGAAGAGAAGTCTGAATAAATATATACAGTTTAGAAAAAGAAAGACAAATCTTTATGAAAAACTAAACGAGCATAAATGGTGATTTAAAATTTTTTTTTAATGAATATATGCTAGTGCACTATATGAAAATAAGGAATTTACACATGAACTAAGAATAAATATCAGTGCTAATACTACCATATCTATAATCTTTGAGTCTGTTTATAGTGTTATTTATTTACTAAAGTTATATCTTTGTATTTATAAATAAAAAGAGCTTACAATTATATACATATATATATATTTATTTTTTTTCAAAAAATCAGTTGATCGTTACAAATAGCTGTTTTATCTTGTTTAATTAATATTGCTGATCTTTTGAATACTCATTATTTTCTTGATTGAAATTGTTATCTTCATGCTTTCTAATAGCCTCTAATTCGCCTATAGCGGATTCCATTAATTGTGCTTTTTTTATATGTAATTTATTGTTTTTTTCATGTATTCTGACATGTCTTCTCATATTACTATTAGTACTAAACCTTTTGTTACAATTAGAATATGGACACTCGTAATTTTTAATTTTTTTATGAACAGTTGATATATGTGTTTTCAATGATGATTGCCTGGAAAAGGATTTAAAACAAAGATCACATTTTGGTCTTGCTTTTGTTTTCTTTAAAGTAAGATTTGTTTTTTGTGATATATTCATATGCTCTTCGTATTTGACATTATAATTTTCAAATTGGGGTGATTGGTTGAGAATATCATGATAGAAGTATGAAGGTGAGTAGAAAGATTGTTTTAGTACATTATTATCATTTAAATTTTTCAATTTTGATTGTTGCTGCTGCTGCTGTTGATTATGGTGGGAAGCTTCAAAACTTTGTTTTAAAAAAGGAGAAAAGTCTTGTTTGAAGATTGAACTTGCAGAAGAAGGTTCATTAGAACGATCTCTTTGCATTAATGGGATTGTTGAATTTCCAAAGAGTATAGACTCTCTCTGTTGAAAAGGATTTATAAATTGAACACCCTGTAAACTATGTTTCAATGGTAAAATATTGTTATTATGAGGAATTAAATTTTGTTGATTAAATTTTAAACCAGGAAGCGGTTGATGACCAAATTGAGAAATTGATGGATTTGGCAGTGGTTTTAAATCATTTGTTTGCAAGTTATTCAATGGCAATAAGTTGTTTTCAGAAAAAATTGTGGTCTGAGATCCTTTGCTTGAGCCTGAGCCATAACTTAGAGTATCCGTATTTGAAAAAGAACCCATACGATTTGATAATATAGGTGTTGATAAATGATTTTGCAATGCGGGTGGTTGAGGAAGTTTGTTGCCTAAGAAGGAAGAAGACCTATTTTTGAACAAATTTTTTTCAAAACCATTTTTTTTACTATTTGCAGACAAAATATTTTTAGGAAGTTCACCAGATGGTTTTGAGCTATTAAGGTCCATTTGTTTAAAAAAAATCTGTATTATGTATATTAGTGTGTTTTATTATTATTATTATTTATTATTTTTGTAATTGTTAGGAGGGAAAGATAAACAAAGTTGGTAGTTTAAATATAATGTGTTCAAATTGGTATATTTTATAGCCCTTGATATTTGAAATTTTAAAACAAGTTTAAAAACTGTTTATAATTTTTATGTTGAAAAAAAATAAATAACCAAATGGTTTCTCAATTTAGAACTAAAAGAAATGAATGAAACTAAAGAAAAAAGTTTTTATTTTGTATTAGATAAATGACAAAAAAAAAAAAATAATGTGAAGAAACAAATTTTGAAGTATACTGTAGAATGTTAATATTAAAAAGGAAGTGGTCAGTTAAACTAATACTTTTTTTAAAAATTTTAATGTTTTTATTACTCTTTTCTTTTTAAAAAAAAAAAATAATACTTAAAAAAAAAAAACAATTCTTCAAATAATAAAGTGGTTGGATGATGTATTATGTTTTTATAATTGTAGAAAGAAAGAGAAAAAAGAAGAAAAAAAAAATTTTTTTTAAATTTTGAATATGCTATAAATTAGTTATATGCAGTAAAGTCAATAATTTCTTTTAGTTAAAAAAATGAAGGGGGTTTTTTCCTGTTTTTTTTTCTTTAAATTGTGCTACTCTCTCTTTTTTTCTTTGTTTTGTTTTGCTTGGTTTGCTTTGAAAGTTTGATTTTTTTTTTTTTAATCGAAAGAAATTGTCTTTTTTTTTAAAAAACATAACTTATTATTTCGGTTTAGTATATGAAGTTTCTTTATAGTTATTTCCTATTCTAAACCAAAAAAAAAAAAAAAAAAAAAAAAAAAAAAAAAAAAAAAAAAAAAAAAAAAAAAAAAAAAAAAAAAAAAAAAAAAAAAAAAAAAAAAAAAAAATTTATTGGAAAGAATGGAGGAAAAAAAAAATGAATAAGAACAAAAATAAAAAGATGCTAAATTTAAATTTAAAAAAAAAACAAATAGATTATAAATAAATAATGTGCCTCTTTTTGTGTTTTGTTTTTTTTTTTAATTTTAAAAAAAAAAGGGTCAATTGTTTCAAAATAATAATAAAAAATAAAATAATATCAACAAAATTTTTTAATCAAGCAACTATAAGCGACATAACATATAAAAGAGAATAAATATTATAATTATATTAAAAAAAAGTGGTGAAAGAAAAAAAAAAATTTTTAAATTACTGTGTTTCATTAATTTTTTTTTTTAAAAATACTAATTTATTTCTTTTTTA